>JAPYZE010003812.1:0-12017 GCA_030522805.1 Leptomastidea abnormis | reverse complement strand
TTTCGTTAAATCTAATTACATTAATTTTAATAAGAATATATTTCATTACTTTAAAAGCATCAATGTTAACTATCCACTATGTTTAGCGTAATCATGCTGGCGCCTCTGCAGCACTCTCATTTGTATCTTTATTGTAAAAGGGTGATAAGCCCGTATATTACTTAATAAATAAATAAATAAATAAATAAATATTGATGTGATGAAAGCAAATGATTGATCGGTATCAAGATATGTGCTCATAGTTTGAATTTGTGTTTTGGTTTATTCTTACTTTTTTTATTTACATACAAACAGTAGGTTAGAGAACACTGATAAATACAGATGTGATTACCAATCAGTAAACTTTTTTATCTTCAAATGATAATTTATTGGCGGTAAAATCAAATAAAATGATATAATTCATAACTTATTACTCTTCAAAAAACGATTTTAATTTTTTTTTTTTAAAGAAAAAATATATAAAAGTTAAACAAAATAATAAAATATCTTTATTTTTTGTTTCACGCTATATCGGATAGTTTTTCGATCCTGTATCAAGCACCTACACATACCTTCTAGCCGATGTCGACTCTAAAGAATCGGTATTAATCGATCCGGTACTGGAATGGGCCGAACGAGATTCAAAAACTATCCAAGAATTGGGATTCAATTTAATTTATGCCAGTAAGTTTTTTCCTTTTTTTTTTTTTTTTTTATTAAATTTAATCCGATCCATCGACAGTATTTAAGATTAAATAAAATATAAAAAAAATTCTCTGCAGTTAACACGCACATGCATGCGGATCACATAACCGGTACCGGCAAATTAAAATCGTTACTACCAGGTTGTAAATCGGTTATATCGGAGACAAGTGGAGCTCAAGCGGATTTGCATCTAAAACCCGAAGATCGGATTCGATTTGGTAAACATAATTTGAAGGCTTATCCTACACCTGGACATACGACCGGTATATAATTTTTTTTTCTTTTTCATAATTAATAATTTATTAAAATTAATTATGAATATCGGTATTATTTCTGAATTTCTGAAATAGGCTGTATGACTTACGTTTGTGAAGAGCAGGGTATTGCGTTTACTGGAGATACGTTACTTATTAGAGGCTGTGGAAGAACGGATTTTCAGGTAATAAATGTTTGTTTTTATATCTACTTTATTAAAAAATTTATTATTAAGAACTTGTATAAATTAAAAGAGTGAAATTTATACTTATCCTGGGTAGAATTAAATTCGAATTCTTAATTTTATTATAATCTTTATTCAACAAACAATTCAATATAATTGTAAATTATTTTCAAATACAACTTATATTATTACAACACATTTTAATAACAAATTAACACTAGACACTCACTAAAAACAATCTCCTTAAAATCTCAAAACCAATGAGACAAATCTTTAAATAATTTATCATCATCCTCACTAGTCTCATTATCCTCATCATAATAAATCTTCGACTCTCTTCCAAAATCCAATTTTAACTCCTCTCTATTATTCCATTCCAAACCACGATCAATCCCAAGATTAATCATCATCCTTACATGTTCTTCTAAAAATTCCAATATTGAAGTTTTTCCATTCACAATATTACGAAATCCATTGCCTGGTGTTAAAAATACGATAACTCTTGGATAACCAAATGGCCATAATGTACGTAGCAAACTTCCTAAATTACGTAGTAAATCAGCTTCTCCTGGTTGTCCATCGATTAAAAGTATTGGTAAAATATCTAGCTGTGTAAGCTTAAGTACGGTAGTTTCGGATAACACATTTAATTGTAATGGTTTTGTTTTAAAATCACGTGAGAGATCGGTAAGGATTGTTGTTAAAGTTGGAGATTCGTTTGTAAAACCTGGTGTTAAGAGAATCACTTGGTTATACTGTTCTGATTCCATAAGATATTGAATGGTGTGGGTGATAAATTTTGATTTTTTGGAAATTTGACTTGAGGAGTTTTTAATGTGGATGTATAGTAATGATAGTATAAGAAACTGACGGGGATTCATGATTAGGTATTGTGGAGTATTTAGAGTTTATTGATGTTACTTGTGGTACAGACACGTTGGTACTGTTTAACATAACAAATAGTAACACAAAACATCGAACGTTTTTTAAAAAGAAAACATCGATCGTATACGTGAAATAATTAACGATGGTACAGTTTTAAAAAATTAAATAGAGATTGATTTTTTTAAAATAGAACACACGTTTAAATAACGTGTACTTTTGTTTTAAATTTTTATATCTTAATGTATGGCGTTAAAAGCTTGCAAGCTCATAAATCGTACGATCGATATGTTTTTTTCAGGGTGGATCTGCAGAGACACTATACAAATCCGTACACTCGGTGATTTTTAAGTTACCAGATAATTTTAAACTTTATCCAGCTCATGATTACAATGGCAGAACTGTTACGACTGTGGCTGAAGAGAAGACATATAATCCAAGGCTTACAAAATCATTAGAACAATTTGTTGAGATAATGAACAATTTGAATTTACCTTACCCGAAAATGATCGGTAAGATATTTGAAAAACAAGTTGCATTTTGATGGTTGTAAAATTTATTTTGTCAAAAAATATTATTTCTTTTGCAGATAAAGCTGTGCCTGCTAACAAAGTCTGTGGTTTGTACGAGATTGAAAAGTGAAGAAATAGATATAGAAAAGGTGTGGGAACAATTATTAGGATGATAAAATATATAAATAAATTGTATAAAATTGGTAATGCTTGTATAGATAAAAGTTTTATTTTTTTGTAAATTTTGAATACATTACGGTTCATTACGCTTTTTTTCTTTTTGTATTACGAAGAAATATACATATTATATATGTGTAATTTTTCAATAATAAAAATAATATATTATCTTTCATAAAAGCTTATTAAATTTCTACTTTTCTTTATTTTCTGGTCATCGGTAATTATTATATTTTATCAGACAATCATTTTTGCGATATAATAATAAAGCACCGGGTTTTTTTTAAAAATTATATCTGACTTAAAATGGTAATCATTAAATACGTGTTTCCTTTTACAAAATATAAAAAAATAAGGTCTCAAGCGCAATATTTTTCTGTATAGCATCAGAATTAAAAAAAAAAAAAAATAGAGTCGTGAATCACAATGGGTATTACAAACGGTACAAATATCGATCAGTCGCAAACGCACATATTTTTTCAAAAGATAACTATGAATTTTTGTCGTCCTATTAAAAATTGCGCTTGATTATTATACGCGCATAAATATACAATAATTCGCAGCTTCCTCTTTTCTTGATTGTTTTTTAAAATTGTTTTTTAAGCACATTTAATTAAAAAAGTTAATAAATTAGATTTGGAAGAATATAATTCCTATATACGTAAGCACTACTATCATTTTTCAGAAGACGAAAGACGATAGGTGCATTAAATAAAGGAAGACAAAAGAGCTGTATTATATATGAGATTAAGGCACGGTAAGTATTATCATCCTTCAATTTTCTCGAGTTTTTTCATCGAGAAAAGGAAATTGTACTTCGGTGTGAGGTTTTGTGTTCGTTTATAGGGACTTTGTTATTTATGCATTGGTGAGGTTGATATTATGGTATTATATGGCAACTACTTGGTTTTTTTTTTTTTGGAGATACACTATTTGCTCGGGTGTATTATTAATTAATCTTTTTTTAAAATTATTAAAATTGAAATTTTTTTTTTAACTTGATTGATTAAATTTGCTTTTAGTTATTAACGATCGTTAAAATAATTTTTTGAGCTAAAGGTATCTCCTAAAAATTTAATTATCTATCGTAACAGTTAATTGAAGGCACATGGATATTTTAGCTGACTAATATAAAAAAAAAAAATAAAATCTATAATTCATTATATTCCTTTCTTTGCATAATGTATATTATAAATCGGTAATTACAAAAAAAAAATTCAGATGCATCTGGTATATTTTAATGCTCTATAAATATACATTATACGTGTATATATATTATAAAACATTGCGCACTTACGTAAGGTAATACACAATTATAGATCAATTATGCGATACAAGCAAATTTTTATGAAAATATAATAATAACAGCGATTAGCCTGTGTAGGTATATACAATGTACAATAATTATTATTTGTACAAATCGCTTGAGAAAAAATATTAAGTTCTTTTGCTGAATTAGAATTTAATAACAAATTTTCCTTTTTTAATTTTTTAATTGGTGCGCAATTTAATATTTGCCATTTTATGAACATTACAATTCATATGAACAATTATAAAATTTTAATTAAACATTTTTTTATTGTTTAATAAAATAAAATATAAAGTCAAAAAAGCTCAGTATAATTTTTTAAGACAAAATTATATTTCATAATTATATTTCTGTTAATGAACTAAATAAAAAAAAGCAGCTAATCCTGTGGTATTCGCCTGCGAAGTACTCGATTTGATAAAGCTCTTACAATTTGAAAAAAAAAAAACGTAGAAAAATAGGTATATGTATAATATGTATATATTGACTTGAATATAATCGGTTTCTTCTTACCTCGTATATATGTATAGATAAATTACATAAAATATAATTGCGTAAAAAAATTTTTTTTTTATCAATATAATTATATAATAATTATAGATAATATGACTTAAATGTTAAATATGTATCGTCCTTAATAAGTCGAAACTGCAGAGAATGGCAGTTCGATATTTATATAATTTACGCTCCACGCGTTCATCATACACAACTGTATTTTTTTTAATTTTTAAGCTTCGAGAATGTCACAGTACCATTATAGAGTTATATAGCCAAGGAAAAAAATTATTTAAAGTACGCGATTTTTTAAATTAAAGACAATAGAAAAAATATATAATAATTAAGTTTTTTCCGAATTTAATGTATAATTCGTATACACAAATCAGCTGAGTAAATTTTTTTCCCTCGACATATTGCATTTTAAAAAAAAAGAAAAGATAAAAGAAATAAACAGGAATGTTTGAAAGTTGAAAAGTCGCTTCTCTGCGTGCAGCTTCGTGTGTCCAACGATTTTAGAAACAAAATAGAACGGAATATAGCGTAAAATATCCCCAAATCAACCACAAGATCATTCATCCAAAAAAAAATTTTTTTTTGTCTTACAAACATCTAATAATTATACCGATATAAACATACCGATATACATTATCATCAACACCTGCACATATTATAGTTAATAAAAAAAAGCTCATACACAATACATCATACCCCTCGTATGTATGTATATATTTAAATCGCAAATTATACAACCTATAGCAGAGTTTCATTTTATCGTCACAGCAGCTGGCTATATAATAATATATTATTTATAAATTATTATATTCTATTTGCACCAAATTCATAAAGCACAAACAAAAATCAATCACTACTTATACATACAATACACAATACAATATACACCCAACCACATCGCAAAATAATACTTTTTAATATAAAGTTGTTCGATATAGCGCCTATATATATATATATATATATATATATATATATATATATATATATATATATATATATAATTTTTCACACACATTCTAATTTTTTATTTAATTTATTTACACTAAACAACACATCCCGTAGCATCGTTAATCACACTGGTACCAGTTGTCGTTGCAGTCGTTGTTGTTGGTCCGTAAGAATTAGCTTGACGAAAAAAATCTTGTGCTACTGCTTCGAATCCTTCAACTTTAACAGAATTGTAATCTGTTAAAATAGAACAATCTGAAGGATTATTTGATTGTTGATTTAGAGATCCTGGGATAAAATTTTCTTGGTAACTTGGTAATGGTAATTGTGATTGTTCTGTATATTGTTGATATGCTGGTTCCTAAAATTAAAAATAAATATAAATATTAATTTTAAATTACAAAATTGTATAATTAAAAAAATAAAAAATTTTTATACTTACAGGATGACCAGTTTGTTTAATACACGTAGGTCCATGTAAATTTAACATATCGACTAGCCTACGTCGTTGCGTTTCCAATTCTTGAATTTGTGATTTTAACTCGTGATTTTGACTTTCTAATGTTTCGGATTCCTGTACGAGTATAACAGTTTTTTCGCGTTTTTTTAATCTACACTTCGTTGCTGCTATTTTATTACGTTCGCGTCTTCGTCTTCTTCGTTCTTCGTCTTCTGGCGTTAGATGCTATAAAATTATAAATATTCGATTTTTAATTTATCGTTAAATATAAATATTAATTTTTAAATTATAATCTACATGTATATACTTACACCACCATTACTTTTGCTATTACTAGATTCATCATCCTCCTCATCATCAGCACTACCATCTTCTTTTCTCGTACGTTTTTTATTCTCATCAACAAGTCCGTGCGCTCGTCTTTTCGTTTGCAAAGTCAACTTCAAACCTAAACACACAAAAAACCATATACCATATAAAAAAATTTCTTCATACCATCCCTTAAAAAAAAATCATCAAAAAAATGCAAAAATACCTTCTTTAATAAGCTGACTACAGGTATGTTGAATACTAGGCGGACTAGGTTCACCACTACTCGACGAATAAGCACGTTCTCTTGGTTGATTCGAATTAGCCGTATTGTAACCATCAAATGGATTTGTCATTGCAATTAAACTATTTACTATTTCAGGTGTACGTGGCGTTGCTTCAGCTGCTGCTACTGTTGCTGTTGCTACATTGAGTAAACCTGATGAAGCTTGTGGTGGTACAATTGTTGTACCAAATAATGTCATTGTTGTTGCTGTTGTTGTTGTTGTTGTTGTTGTTGGAATAGCTGATGTGTCTGATGCCACAACTGCTCCTCCTTGAGCGGGGCTTGAATTTACGTTTACGTTGAGGTTGTACATTATCTTTCTCCCTCACACGTGCATTTAATCTGTTGATTAAAAAGAGAAAAAAAAGATTAGATCCAAGATAAAAAAAAAATTTATTATGTTATAAATTTTACAAAAAAATTTTTAAATTTATTTTATAAAATATTATTGAATATTTAACAAAGGATAAAAAAATTTAAAGAAACTATAACAATAATTAATTAAATATCAAATAGTTGCTGTCTTACTATATATTATAAGCATCGAAAGAAAACAATTACTTGATAGAGTAGAAAACATAAAGAATAAGAAAAGGGATATATACACTTATAGTAAGTCTCGTATATAATAGACAAAGGACTTTATAATAGTAGGTAGGGTATATAAGTTACAATACACACACACACACACACACACACACACACACACACACACACACACACACACACACACACACACGTATACACACATTAACGTTTCTGACCTAATTTCTCGCTATATACGATCGCATGCCGAGGATCTTCCCCTCCCACACACATACACATATATACTCTTTTACACAGTACACACCATAAAATACACACACACACACACACATACCAGCCACATACAAAAAACCTCAACATCATCGTCGTCGTCGTCGTACACGCGACTACGCGAGAGAACTTCGATTCGAATCTTTATTTCTTTCTCTTGCTTGGTATAGGTATCGTATCGTATACCTATACCCTATATATACGATCGCCTAAAAATAAAACCGCGCCCCGCGAACCACGTTTGCTTTTTACATTTTCTTTCTTTCCTTATGTTCGTACCTATATATTGAATTGTGGTGGCAGCTGAACGGTGTCATACATATATAGTTATTAAGCTTATCTGGAACCGATAAGCTATATGTATATATCGCGCGACGAGATAACAAATACTTATATATACTGCGGAACAAATAGAAACACTTGGAGAACATAAGGGGTATATATTGGTATATATAGTGCAGGTATAAAAGTGGAGTTGAATAGGTCGGATGTGTTCGTATGAAGAGATGTTGGGATGGAGTTGCGGTTGGGATATATTTTATTGGGTTGTCACGTATACTTGTGAGGGTGTTGATTGATGGGTTATTGTTTGATGGAAGAAAGTATAAAATTTTTTACATTGTACTTTATATTTTTTTGTACTTTAGTTGTGTGTGTGTGTGTGTGTGTGTGTGTGTGTGTGTGTGTCGTGTGTGTGTGTGTGTGTGTGTGTGTGTGTGTGTGTGTGTGTGTGTGTGTGTGTGTGTGTCTCGCGATAATATAGGTAATAAATTTAGATAGGTGTGGATCTTATTTTCCTGTTCGATTTATAAATTTTGATATTTAATAGGGCAACAGGTGTCTGCATCAAAATATAAAATAATCTCAAAGTAAATGATTTGTAGTTCAAGGACAGGGTGTTTTTAATGCGAAGCTAACGATATCGATTTTTTTTACCTTAGTTTTGAAGCTTTTTTGCATTAAAGTTGCGCAATGTGTGTAGTTCTATTATCGCTATTTTTTTTCATAAATTATTTATGGAAGACATAAATCATAATATATGTGTATAACCCCTTCGCTTTTTTTTCCATATCTTATCCTTTCGTCTAATACACACACTTGCGGCTTCTTTCTTCCTTTCAGAAAAAAAATACATTCTTTTATGTGTTTGTGTTTGTGTTTATAAGTGTGTATATACGTTTAATAATCTCCCTGACTGAATCATTCTTATTACGTTAATTAAAAGTTCTTTTTTTTTTTTAATTTTTTTTTTATTCTTTCCTGTGCGATCGTAAGTACCGATGCTTTTAATTTCTTTCACAAGCTTTTTATGTCAAGCTGTTTAATTAAAAAATAAAAATAATTAAAATTCCATTAATTTATAATTTTATTATATTACTTAGAAAATTTTGCCATAATAAATAAATAAATAAATAAAAAGGTCAAGAATAATTATATTTTAACACACATTATCGTTAATTTCGACCTACATAACAAAATATATATTTTCACCTTCATAATCGTTACACCCCAACAAATAATCCGCATCAACATTAAGATCAAACACAATCTTATTAAAAAATGAAAAATTATCAAAAATTTAACAAATTGACCTATAACGCAATACATATATATTAAAGAGAGAGAAAAACAAGACATTTTCTCGCTTATTATAACACTAAATCATCACGTTTAACGTTCGTTAAAGATGATATTCACGATAGGTAGTAGTCAAGCTCGGCCCAAATTTCTAAGCGTAAACTGACGACGGGATTCTCCGAACTCTTCAATCAGTCGGTAAGCCTACTTCGATGTAGGTATATATATATTTTCAGGTGATCCATGAGGAGACGCGACGACGGTGGTAAAATGTGTGTGCATGTGGTGTATATAGCTCTTTCTAACGTGGTTTATTTTAACCAGAGTTTGCCAGATAGGCTTGTCTTTTCTTAGTGTGTAGGTATTAGAGACTTTGGCTACATCGTTTTTTAGATTGATAGACGCGCGGGCGATGTGATAATAATGAGCAAAGTTTTTTTATGTTAACGTTTTCTTCTTTTTTTTTTTTTTTTTGACGATAAAATTTATTTTGTTGCCTTTTTTTTATTATTATTATAGAAGATAGATAATATAGACGATACAATAGCAAAAAAAAAATTATTCTTTGTCCTTGAGTAAATATCGAAGACTCCCTCACTCTTCGCAGACTTCTCTATATAATACTCGAAACAATCCAAATCAACATTGGAATTCCCGCAAATATTCGACATAAAAAAAAAGAAGAAAAAAAAACGAAAGACCACTAAAGCGAGTAAAAGTCTAAAGAAGTAGGTATAGGAAGTAAAAAAAAAAAGAACAAAACCTGCACTCAAAACTCGAATATACTATACACATAAAAATGTCAATTCCCTATACACACATAAGTATACCTATATATACTCCTTCATCAACACAGTGTATACATTACACTCTTTCTCTTCTCAAAACCTTTCTTTCTTTCACTCTTCTTTTCCATCGTTTTCGCTACACACACACACACGCGCACACGCGCACGCACACTTACACACATGAGGCGCGCTTTGGTCGAAATTTATGCTTCCTGCCTTTCATACCCGATTCTCCACTACACAATGAACCTACAGTCCAAAAAGAGGCATATGTGTGTATATGCGAGGGGGAGAACCTCTTACTTACTTACTTACTCTTACTTGATTCTTCAAACTGTATCTTAAGCATTTTCTTAAACTTTCTTTTTTTGTCTTTTTAGAACTGCTTCGCGAAGTTAATAAATGAAATTTTTTTAAAAAAAATTAAAATTTTGTATCGTCAATTAATATTATGTCTTAATTAACAAATTTTTATAATTGTCTTTGAGCTTTTTTTTGAGCTTTCAATTTTTTTTTTCTTTTCATGTTAATTAATTATAAAAATAGACATATAGTTATTCATACACATAATTTCCAGGTATAAATTATAATTATCTTCTAAGGTGTCAGCTACTTTTCATCTCTTGAAACAATCCAATATATAGTAGCTTCATTTTAAACAAAGTTCATTTTCAAAACAATGTATACTTACACCCTCCCCCCCCCCCCTCTTGCCATTCCTTCTTATTACATTGTAATTCAAACTCGCTTCTATATAATATCTATATACTTATACACAGTCGTTTTTATAATTAATTAAGCACCGAGTAATATGATACACCTTCTTCTCTGCAAAATGACATCCAGAGTACATGTCTATATTACCATCATCATCATCATTATCATTATTATCATTTCTCTTATAATATAATATGTCTGTCATCCTAACAAAATTTGATCTATATTTTACAATATATATAAAAATACATCTCACATCTTACTTATATAATTTCAAATATCTCTTTTACCTCGAATCTTCTTATTATACACCATCTATCATCAAATATACTTTGCAAACTTCATTTCCCTCTTACAAATATATAGGATAGGTATACAATGTATCAACGTAAGAAAGATCGCATGTCGATATAATTGTTTAATAGCTTGAAATTTCAGAACAGCATATGTTTAGTCTACGTTTTATACAGCGGTTCCTTTAAACCCGCACACACACACACACACACACACACACACACACACACACACTTTTGACGATTTTATAATACCAAAAAGCAGCTAATACACATACTACACTCTTACACATACACACATGTACACAATATACGTACGTCAGAGTCAGAGCTAACAGAGATTGATGGCCCGCATCTTGGATCCTCTCTCGCAGCTCTACTTATACGCACTATACTATTTTATATATAATATGGTCCCTCCCTTTAGCTACGGAATGCGAGAGCGCAGTTGATAAGGAAACATTTCTCTCTTTCTCATATAATTTCTCTCAGTCACACGCACATATGTGTGTGTGTGTACATTTTTTTTTCCTCGTAACGAGGAAACGTGCTTGTTTTAAATTGACGTGTATATATATGAGGGAGAAAAAGAGGGAAATATAAGTGTATAAGGGAATCAAGCTTTTGTACGTATAAATACGAAAAATATGCCGAGTATATTTGACGATTATCATTTAATCGGATATATGTGTGCTTTTTTTTGGAGGGGTGTCGATCTTACAGATAAAACCAAAAATTCCCGAAAAAAAAAAAAATTAAAAAAATTACACTTAAGAAAGCTTGTATCAAAGCACAGCAGCTGTTGTCTTCTTATAATTTCACATATTTATAATATAATGCAAGCTTTGTGTGTTTTAACATATACGATTGGTATAAATAACCATACACGATTTTAATCACATAATTAGTATGTATACCAAGAAAAAGAAGCTTTTGTTTATAATGTATGACCGATTAATTATAAAATAACCGTGCAAGTATAAGCGCGCGCTTAGTTTATGGTGACTTGCGCGATTTTTTTATTGTATATTTAGAAGCGTAGGTAAGTATATGAGTAAGTACAACCTTCGTATATATATACATATACAAGAGAAAAATTCATGAAGACGTATACGAATATAATATCAAAAAGAAGGAGAGATGATGGAAGACTAATATACTGTTGTTGGTTTGGCCTCGGATTTATATTAGCGATTAACATGCATATATATATATATAGGGGAGACCGGGGCGAGATTGCAACGGGGCGAGATTGTAATTTTGAAATTATTTTTGACAGGATCAATGGAATTGGATGAAACTTGGGGGT
>JAPYZE010003811.1:0-19876 GCA_030522805.1 Leptomastidea abnormis | reverse complement strand
TATTATTTTAAAAATCTTGAAATAATAATAAAATATGCCGGACCATATTCGACTTTATCTACTTATATATGCGAAATCTTTTATACATAAAAAATAATATAAAGTAAAAAAATTATTTAAAAAATAGAGGAATTTTGTAAAAAAAAAATTATTATTTTACACTTTACGTTTAAAAGCTTGCATCTATTTTATTTAAAATAATAATTAAAATGCTCAAATTTTTACGAAACTGTTTCTATAATAAAAAAGGCAACACTTAAAATTTTATTATAATTGTAGGTATTAAAAGTCTAATCGATTTATTCAAAATTGCATTTTGAAATATATTTTATTTTTGAGTAAAATTTAACGTATTTTTTTATATTAAATATTGAATCAATGTAAAAAAGTGGGTGGGTAAAAAAAGTAAACATTTTTTATAAATACTTTAAAAATATAATCTAAATAATTTTTATTAAATTTGTACAAAGACATAATAAATAATGTCTCATTAGAAAATTTCTTGGTTACTTTAAAAAGAAAAGTAAAAAAAAGATCAATAATAACTTTTTATTGTATTACAAAGTCTATAAACAAGTAATATATAATAGAATACATCTACATCTATAATTTTATGAAGATAAATTACACTCTTTTTACATGATCTAACGATAAATTAGATCTAATGAAATTAAAATTAATTACAAAAAGTAACTAAAATTAAATTATTAAAATCTTTTTCATAAATTGTTAAGTAAGAAAAAGAAAAATTTAAATTAAATTTTACAATATGTAGTATTAGAAAAATATATTTCTTCAAATGTTGATTAAAAATTATATCTTTTATTACCATTTTGTTAAAAAATATAATTTAAAATCTACAGAAATATTTATCTAATACCAATAAATAATTCATTGAATTATACAATTAGTAAAAAAAAATGTGTAAGATTGTTTTTTTACAAAAAAAAAATTCATTTAAAAACATGCTGAATTATTATAATCTGTCTGAAAAAAACAATAAGAAAATTTGTATTTTTAAATGAAAAAGGTTTAAAAAACATTCAATGGTATTTTTAGAACCCAAACTTGATTTATATATTTCTAAGACACTTCTGTATCTTAAATTATAAGTTATATAAAACATTTACATGATTTCGGGTTCTTTTTATCATAACTTAACATCATACACTCTTCTCTTCTACACTCTGCTATTTTTACTCACATTTTTATTATAAGAATGATTGAAAAAATTTTGAATTATAATTCAATCATGAATTCATTTCTATAAAATTTAATAATATATATTTTAATGAACAGTATGGATATGAAATAAAATATATGTAAAATCACAAAGCAAGTAAACCTGGTTCTTGAAAAACTCACTCCTTTTTCTTCCATGTAAATTTTGCACGCACGCTAGAAATATCGGGAGTTAATGGACTTAATGGGCTTAGTGGATTGGAACTTGTGGTTTTGGGATGAGAAAATGGACATCCTGGTTTCATACAGTATGGGTGATACTTGCATTGGACTGGGGGATGAGAAAATATACAACCTAGTTTTGTGCATGCTGATCCAAATTTACACTTCGGATGTTTGTAAGCACACTTATCACCAAATTTGCAAGCAGGAAAAGAGCTAAAATTAAAATAATAAAATTTTTTTTGGTGAATTTAAATATTATTAATGATTGTGTAAAATATTATAGAATTATCAATCACGTTACGCACCTGCATGGAACATCAGGATGATAGTATGCACATTTAAATCCTAATGTACAATTTGGCCAATATCGACATTTCTCACTTGATTTATCAGCAACCGTTGTAATAACAGAACTTATAACAGGTCGTTTTTCGACATCTAAAATAAAAGAAAAAGAAAAAATTGTAAATTAAGTAAAACATAAATTACCTAAAGAATATATAAGAAAATTAACTTACGAAGAACAGTGCTTACTGTAGATGCTACAGTAGGTTTATTAGTAGGACTATTTGATCGAGACCTTGTATAAACTATAGGACTATGCTTATTTCTTTTTAATGTTGAACTTTCTTCTTTTTTTAAATTTTCTACACTGTTTTTGTTACTTTCATTATTTTTAAATCTATTTTGAAAGTATTCATTATTTGCATAGAGCTCCATTAAACTAATATTTTCATTTTCTTCGTGATCCAAAATCTGTTCAATATCAAGATCATTTTCATTTTCTAAATCCTTATCAGGATCTATCATTTGGTCATTTTCAATGTATATGTCATAATGATTATCAAAATCATCTTCTTCATTAGTCTGAATAAAAAATAAATTACTATTTATAGTTAATCTATTTTAAAGAAAAAATACTGATATTTCTGATACCTACCTCCATTTCTAAGGGCTCTTCTTCTTCATCCTCTGAATCTTGTTCTTTCAGAATATTGTTATTATATCCATTTAATGTAACTAAAAATTTTTGCTTATCATCACTTCTTTTAAATAATGACTTTACCACATCCAAATCTTCTTCTGTGACATCTTCAGAGTAATCTAAAAAATTAAAATTATTTTTGTAATTGAAATTTTTAATAGAACATTAAAAAACTAAATATTGTACTTACGAATATTTGGAGGATTTTTTCTGCTTCTATTTGCCAGCTCAATTTTAATTTTATCAACTACAGGTTTCTTTTTTGGTTTTAAATTTATAGCAAGAACTTTTCCTTTTTTAGGATCTCGTGTAATTTTAATTTTACTACTTTTTTTATTAGATTTTTGCTCCTGCAATATAATTTTTAAAATCAAAATTTGTTTGATATATTAATATTATTTGCTAATTGTACTTAAAATTTTGCTTACTTTTAAACATGGATCCATCTTTTTCTGCATTACTACAGATTGATTTGCCTCAGCAACTGCTCTTAAAAGTAAAGATTGTGTTGCACGTTTTTGAGATGGTTGCAGTGGTTTCAGTGGTCTTGGGGTAACAATAATTTTACTTGGAATTTTACTTGGATCATCCTCATCCTCTTCTTCTTCTTCTTCAATGAAACTCTCTTCTAATTTTTCTTTTTTATTGTCTTTACTCAAAATTTTTTGTTTTTTTAAAGATTGTAAGCTTTTTTCTTTGGGTTTGTGTAATTTAGATTTTTTAACTGCTATAATGTGAGATTTAAGAGTAGTATTAAGTAGAGATTCTGTATCATCATCTTCTTCTTGGAAATTTCCATCTTTGAGAATTTGAGAAAGTCGTGCTTCACTTAAAAGTCCTCTCTCTTCATCCCTTGGCTTAATTTTTACCCCTAATCTACTTCTTACATTACTTACTTTAGGTTTGCTTACTTTAGTTGAACTAGATGGTTTTAATGATAATTTATCTGGTGTCTGAGAGTTAGTACTAATGCCAAGACGAGATTTTATTGTTCCTGATTTACTGTTCAGTCTTACTTTTTCTCTCAAATCACCGATTTTATTTTGCTTACCACGTTTTAAACTACTTTCAGCAGATTTTTCCCTATTAATTTCATGTCTTAAATCTTCTTTTTTATTATTTCTTCTTTCCTCATTTTTGCTTGAAATACTTTTATTAGTAACAGCCTTCACTTGTGAATCAACTTTCTTTTTTGGTGAAATAACACCAAGTCTTGTTTTAACAGAAACAACTGAAGTGATTCTTGGCTTGGTCACAGTTGATTTAAGCTTATTACTTTCATCTTCAGAATGATAGGAAATTTTTGTACGCTTACTGCTTGAACTATTTTTTTCATTCAAACTCTCATCAGCATTTGATTTCCTTTTAATGCTGTGAGACGTGGAATCATCAGTTTTTGGCGGTAAAACATTTTTTTGAGGTTCTTTGGGCGATGGAATTTTTGTTTCAGCATTCGAAAGTTCAACTGTTTTACTTGATGATGGTGTATCAATTTTTTCAGGAATAAGTAAACTGCTTTCGGACACTACTGAGTGCACAGCACTTTTTACCTTTGGTGAATTTCCTTCAAGTTCCAAATCCTTAAAGCTTGATTTGCTGTTATCCTCTTCATTCAACATTGCCAAATCTCCAACAAGTTCTGCAAATTCTCTATCTCTTTCTTGTTTTGATAGCTCTTCTGTTTGAGGCTTGGAATTTGCTTCATTTTCTTCTTTAACTTTTTCTGGTTTCTCTTCTTTTTTTACAGGAAGCAGTGGCACAGTATCTTTAATGCTTTTCTTTTTGGCAATAGTAACTTTCTGTAATTTTTTCAATACCTGATCATGCAACCAGTCTACAAATGTCTCTGTACTATCTTCTAAAAATAACTGTAAATCCTCATTCATCTGCTGTCTTGACTTTTTGTTTACCACCATTACCAAAATATAATCAGGCAACTCATCATCGTATCGCACACCCAATTCAAGTAACTTGGCCCGAATGGCACTCTGAAAAAAATAATTAGTAAGTCTCAACTTCTTTAATAAGAATATCGAAAGCAACTTAAATGGATTATTCTTAAATTCATAGAATAGCACAGTATTGCAATGAGCGATTGAAAAAGTAAAATTTTTCTGTGAAAATGTTGCATACAGGTTATAAATTTCTAGCACAAGCAAAATACATTTATCAACGAAAATTAAGAAAAACAAATTTTAATTAAATGAAACGCCGATTAGTAGACTATAAGTTTAATAAATTATAATTGTTTACCCTCAGCTGATTCGTAATCTCGATGCCGCGAATGTCCATGATGATAAGTTGATACGGCCTAGCCGCTGTACAAAAGCTTCTTCAAGGTAATACTCTTTGAATTAACTGGATCAATCTTTTTTACAAATTTTACAACTGAGTATTATTCTTTCATCTCAGCGCAGTAGCAGCAGGATTCCAAGTAGATTTTCGCCATGTTTATTATATCTCACAAAAATTCTATAAAGGTATAAGGTCTCCTCTTTGCTCTTTTTGCTATTATGCTAATTATCTGAAACTAGACGACAATTCGATTGGAGCATCAAGCATGTCTGGCGTCTGGCGTTCGCCAGGCGTGAATCCGGGCGGGAATACAAATTTTAATACGACGATGATTATAAATATTGATAAATCTATTCCATGTTAATCAAAATTAATTTTAGTAGTTTTATAAAAATTGTCGTTTATTCATTATTCGATGAAGATCTGTTTTTACACTTAATTTTTTCAATATTAAAAATCAAATGATCGATAAAACAGAAATCTATACAGATGTAATAAGGCAGTTGTTGTCCGGCAACCGGATTACTTCCTTTCTGCTGTTTTTTGCTTATTATTATAAAAGTTTTATAAGGCTGTAACATGGCTGTATTAAGGGCCTTGATAAATTACCAAAGGTCCCGATTACAGCCTTTTTAAATGGTGTAGAGCGTAGGCCGTAGACAGCGACATATGCTATAATAGCGCCACTGTCCACTGTTTACAACGGCAGTTATCTTTTTCTTGCATTTGAATTTTCCGCGTTCGTTACAAATGTCAATAAAAAAAAGACAATTAGTTGTGTTTTAACGATGTTAGTATGATTTAAAAATAGTTTTCTTAATTCTTTTCATATCAAACTTTTACGTGAACTAAAGGACGTGTTAATTTTAAGTTACTTAGTAAAATAAAGCCCATTTAAAAATATCCTTATGTTTTAACCTATATTCGAACGCCAATCTTATAATTTCATTATATTAAACGAATTTTATAATTTTTTAGGGATCCTTCTAAGCAAGAAAGCGTTTCTAGGCAATCTTCTGTAAGTAATAAAATTATAGTACAAAAATTGTCTTTATTAAGTTTATTTAAAGACTTATATTAGTTTAAACTGTAACAACTGTTTGTTGATTAAACAATAAAATGTTCTAGATATTGAAGCCAACAAAGCTAAGACAACCGTTACAATGTGTTGCACCACATCCTGAATCATCTGAGAGTTCTCCAACTGTAAAAATTAAACGAAGAGTTAGTTTTGCCAAAAATAAACATGTCAGGTATGTGTAAATTTAAGTTAAATATTGACACAAAGTTGATTTTAATTAATTCAAATTATATGTTTTTAGAAAATTTTGCAATGAGACTGAACAAGGACAAGTCTATGATGACACATATGAAGAACATGATTCAAACAGTACTAAAAGCAATAGTACTGGTGGAAATGAACAACCACTAACTATTACAGTGCCTTGTCATGATAAGGAAAATTTTCCTGTCCAATTATTTTTACAAACTGATGAAATTGAGTGTAAAGAAGTGCCAGTGAATACTCCAAATGAGATTGAAGATGATTTATCACAATGTGACATGGAAATGGACAATACGCTTAATAATCCTGAAGTGCCAAATAATGTTGATTACACAAATGCAACAGTGTATTGTGATGATGGTATGGATATGACAACTTATGTACCTTCAAGAATAATTGCTTGCCATAATCAAGATAGCAATTTTCTTGAAGATAAAGACCCAATGGATTTAACTGAAAATTTACCATCAGTTCCATGTAAAAATTCAACAGAACATCTTAGAAATCAAAATGATTTACGTAAAAGTAATGCAGCTAATTCAACGGATCTTACGGTTGCTATTTCACAATTATTAGGATCTGGTGGTGTAAATAAACTACAGTCTAATCAATCTAAGTTTTCAAATGTTAGTTTTAATACAGAAAATAGATTAAACTGTTCCAATACAGTGCCAATGGAATTCACTTCAATACTTCCAAGCTCTACTTGGATAAAACGAAATAGTCTTTGTCACAGTAATAAGAAGGATGAAAATTTTGATAATGAGACAATGGAATTTACAGTGCCTGTACAACATCCTATTGTTCATGATAATGAAATTACAGAAAAAGTAGATGTTCTCAGTAAAACTAACATTTTTGCTGACAAATCAATGGAATTAACAGAAGCAGTTCCTGTACATAAGATATTACAGATGGGTGTTGATACTAATAAAAAAATAGAGCCATCAGCTGACAAAATCACAGAATATGAAGCTGCAGTCAATGCAGAAAATATAAAAATTAACGCAATACACAATAAAACTGAAATTTTTGATAATAAGTCAATAGAAATCACAGAAGCAATTCCTGTTTACGTTGAGGATTGCAATCGAATTAAAAGAAAAATTCCGAATTCTATAGAAGATGATAGAACTAAAATTTTTTCTAATAAATCGATGGAAATGACAGAAGCAATATCAGGTCACAATAAAAATCAACCAAGTGTGCAAGCCAAAACTAATATCAATATTGGTAATTTACCAAGTAAAGCTTCAACTGAAACAAATATTGTAATGGAAAAATCAATGGAAATAAGTGATGCAATACCTACTTATAACAAAATTGATAAGCCTTCAAATCTTGACACAGAAGAAACAACAGAAAAAACAAATATTTATTGTGATCAATCAATGGAATTAACAAAATCTATTCCAACTCATTACAAACTTCATCACATGACACATGGAAACAAAAAAGTTTTTAATCAAACTGTGCAAGATAAAACTAATGTATTTCATAAGTCTATGGAAATGACTGAAGCTATTCCAAGTAAAATTGTTCAAAATAAAGCTCAGCTTCATGAGAAAACGAAAATATTTGCCGATGCGTCAATGGAATTAACTGAAGCTATTCCTGCTAACGAAATAAATCCTCTCAAATCAAAAACTTTGCAACATAATCTGCCAGAAAAAACAGCTCTATTTACTGATGCATCAATGGAAATGACTGAAGCAGTTCCACTTCACACAATTTATGATTGTCAAAAAGTATTTTCTCAAAAAGATACACCAGAAAAAACAACAATCTTTCCAAATGTATCAATGGAAATGACTGAAGCTGTTCCAATTCATCAAATTTATAATTGTCAAAAAGCAGTTCTGTCTGAAGAAACCCCAGAAAAAACTCTGTCTGAAGAAACCCCAGAAAAAACAAAAGTATTTTCAAATGTATCAATGGAAATGACTGAAGCTGTTCCAATTCATCAAATTTATAATTGTCAAAAGGCAGTTCGGTCTGAAGAAACCCCAGAAAAAACAACATTATTTTCAAATATATCAATGGAAATGACTGAAGGAATTTGTAATATTGATCAGTGCTACAATAAAGTACCTCAACAAGTATTACCAGATAGAACAAAAGTTATTTTTAATGATTCAATGGAAATGACTGAAGTTGTTTCTAACAATATTAAATATGCAAATACTCCAAAAATTGCAGTTCAAAGTTCGGTACATAATGCAGAATATAGTAACTTAAATACAATTCAAAGTGATGCACTGAAAAAAATTAATAACACTTTGTATGATAAACCTACAGGAATTACTGAATCATTATCTTCCCTTACAGCAAAAGATTATAAAATAAAAAATATTATGTCTGAAAGTCAGGAAGACAAGACTGAATACTTTGCTAATGAATCCATGGCTATGACTGAAATTATAAGTACACAGCAAAATAATCTTATAGATACTGAAAGTAAAGAGGTGCTAAATAAAACTGCAGAAAATAAAACTAAAATGTTTGAAAACAATTCTATGAATATTTCAGAAACAACTCCAATTGAACAAAGATTTAAAGAACATCCAAAGATTTCTTCAGATAAATCTATGAATATGAACAGTACTATTTCTCTTAAAAAATGTATTACTGATCAAGAAGAAATTGTCCTTAAAAATAAACTGATGACATTTACAAATAATCCATTAGATTTGATTAATAGAATATCAAGCACACCTGCTAGTAGTGATCTTGATAAAATGTACTTGGAAAGTAATGAAAATTTGGAAATTAAGAAACCAAATTCAAGTAAATCTCAAATTTTCCTTGATAATTTATTGGAAACAAATAAATCTGATCTTCAAGCTGTAAGAATTTCAGAACTCAACAAAGATAAGAAAATTCATGACCAATTTAGTGGGATTGATAAAACCATTTCTGAAAATTTTAATTTTTACCACAATAAATCAAAAAGTTTATCTGAGGATGCTAACTTATTAGATAAACCTGCGATTAATGACAGAACAGGTATCAATTCCAAGCTCATTAACACTGTCTCATCTCATCAAAACTATCCTCAACAGTGTGAATCTACAAAAGTATTTTTAGATGGTTCAATGGAATTCACAAATTTAACTCCAAGTGTGTCAAGTGCTGCAAATCTGTCATCAAAATTAGATCTTTTAAACAACCAAAGTATTTTATCAAATAGAATAGACTCTGTACACAATCCTTTAAATGTATCCAACTTTAATAGTCATAGGGATGAGGCGTTTCATAGAATAACTTCGGACGAATTAAATTCCTTATGTGCATCCATGAATCTGCCTATTCAAAAGTACAACAATGAAAGTGCACAGAACAACTCTATCCCTTCATGCAGCAATGTTAGCATTTTGCGTGAATCTTTGAGAAACGGCACGCTTTTTCACCAACCAAGTAATATTCTTTCCATGAAAAATTCAACGATACGTACTCCCGCTAAAAATTACGAAGCATCTAATGGTAAGGATGATTCTAAGATGTTCCGTACCATGGATTTTGAAATGGAGCCGTGCAGGCATGTAAGTAGACATGTGCCTACTAGTATGGATATGTCAATTGATTATGATAATTCAAGATTAATTATTCCATCTAAATCGTTATCTGAGCGTTTTACTTCAATGGAAACTGAAAAAATTCCTGAAATTAGTTTTAAGGGTATACAACCCTTGGAAGCAATGGAGACAGATAAGACCTCCGAGATTTCTTTAAAATCGATACAAAAACCTTACAACTCCAATCATGTTTTTAATCATAGTAGCACACCTTACTCTCAGAAAAGCTTTGAAATTTCAAAGCAGGATTCAAATAAAATAATATTCAGTGATGAAGATGCGTTAAGAAAAATGCCCGAAAGTGCCATGTTAATTGATAAGTATGATAAAACGCATGCCATGGATATTTCGACAACACAGCCATGTTCCACAAGCGGAATTATTGCACTGCAAAAAAATATTAAAATTAGTGACAGTGATGCCAAAACTGTTTGCTCGATCAAAGAAACAATTGTAAGTACCGAAAATAAGAAAATTGAGGCCCACAGTAATTACGCGCTGAATGAAAAATCAGGCAAAGTAGAAATTTATCACGACGTTTCGATGGAAGTTGGAGCACCTTCGTTATGCAGGAAAAGAAAGTCAGATGAAATGTATGATAATGTAACAAAGAAAAATCCAGCTTTGTATTTAACTGGAGTTACTTACACCTCTGCGCCATCTAATAAAAATTTCGATAAAGACAAAAATGATGAAGCGTTGACGGAAAATAATGTAAAC
This sequence comes from Leptomastidea abnormis, assembly GCA_030522805.1. NCBI lineage: Eukaryota > Metazoa > Arthropoda > Insecta > Hymenoptera > Encyrtidae > Leptomastidea > Leptomastidea abnormis. The sequence goes on along the minus strand of JAPYZE010003811.1, from coordinate 9,609 downwards.
GAAAATAGCTTGAGCAGGCAACCTTCAGATAGTACGGATGTTTTGATAGCGACTATGGGATTTAAAACTGAATTAGCTTACCCGCTGATTATAAATGATAAGACCATAATAAAAATTTCTCAAAAACCTGACGTAAATAAAACTTATACTGTATGTAGTAGCTCTACAATCGATGGTCCGGCTATTGCAAATAAAACTTACGTTGTTGACGCAAATGATCCAAACAATGTTGAAGAAAAATGTGCAATTAGTAATAGTGTTAAAAGTGATGAAAATATACTCCAAAGTAAAGAAACTTCTACAGTTAGTTCTATTAATACAGGTTTAGTAGAAAAAGTGCAGAATAATGATAATGATGTTCATTACTCTGAGATTACAGTAACGAAAAGCTCTGCCGCCGCAGATTTTGTTGAACAAATACAAAATGTTGAAAATGTCTTAAAACACACTGAGAGTCCCATAGTTGCAAGTTCCACTTTTACAATAGACCAAGTCGAGCATAATGAAAATCGAATTCATAATTTTGAAATACCTGTAGTTCCAAGTCCTAGTCACAGGAATCAAAATGGAATTTCATACTTAGAAATACCAATAGTTAATAGTCCAGCAAGAACTAATCGAACTGAGGTAGAAGAGGATTTTGGAGATGAAGATAAAGAAAATCAAGAACCAAGTGCTAAAGTTAATTTATCTCAGAAATATTCTGAAGAACTGGAAGAAATTCAACCACCTTCCTTTTTAGAATCTGATAGTTTACAAGACGACGACTTAAGCGACATTATAAGACTTCCTGACGATGATCCACCAGATTCTCTTGCTGTGGAAAGCAATGGAGAAAATTCAAATGTGCCATTTTTCCGATCGAAAGATAACGGACATCTCGACCGAACCTTAATTGAAGATCAAAATGTATTACCTAGTTGCAATTTAAATAATTTATCTAAAACGTTCAGTAACACTGAAAAAGTTCATGAAGTTTCAATAAAAGATATTGTATCTTGTGATAAACAAACGATAAATGATCAAAAGCCATCTCGTAAAAATGAAAGCGTTGAAAAAATCGTCGAACCAGTAGTATGTGAAATTGTTGAAGAACCAAAATCACCTTTCATACAGTTAAAAGAAAATATGGAGACATTTGAAAAAAGGTAAATGACACAAATATATTAAGTATTCCATTGTTGATAATTTATAGTTCTTATTTTATAATACTAAAAATCATGTTTTAGGGATGATTGCATTTGGTCAATTAGAGTAATAAAGCCAAATCTTATTGCTGTGGACTTTATGACAAATTCACTTGTGTTTGTTATAAGATTAAATGAAGCTGAAAATATTTCTTGTGCTGAAAGCATAGAAAAGTTGGAAATAATATCTCGGCTTTCAAGTAAGTACTTAAGGCTTAATTTATTAAAAAAAAAATGTGATACATACTAATGTTTTTTGTTAATATTTTAGATCAATCAAAAAATGTTTCAATAAAAATAGTTCACAATATTTTGTTGTTCAAATTGAAACCTTGTGAATTAATAGAAAAATATAAAACATTTAATGATGTCCTATCATTGCTGGAGTATGTATCAAATGAAGTTATTTTTGCAATGGATTTCATGTTTGATCTTGAAAAATTGAGTGCGTTAAATCTATTCAACATAGATGAAAAAAGGCAAGTTTACTATCCTTTTTTATTACTTTAACTATTTAAAACTTTTTTTAATTTATTTTGTTTTTTTAGTATATCATTTACAGTAGCATCTAGAAAAGCAAATATTATATTAAAAGTATCTTTAATCCTTAAAATGGAATTCAATGAAATTGGACCTGATGATGTTGATGTTGTATGTCTCCTAGGTGACATTAGGTAAGATTATTTAAATGAGTAATTTTGTATTATATTTATTTATCAATATTTTAAATTTTGTCATGTGGTTTTTTCATTGTAGGAAAAATGACATTAAACATTTAATGGTTAACATTAAAAAAGATTATAAGTTTTTAAGTAGATATATAAAAGATGTGAAAGATTATATTACTATCATGGAAGAATCAATGCACTCTCTCAAATTTTGAATGTATAAAAAAACATTTTATATTGTTATTTATATGATCTCTAAATCAAATTGATATATACTAAGCTCTCTATTGTATAAAAATATTTGTAAATAATAATTTGTAAAGTTTTATAAAATTTGTATTATGATTATACTTTGTAATAATAAAAAGTACTATAAATTGATAAAAAATACTTTATTACAAATATTAAAAGTTCTATAGTTGTTATTTACAATATCACCACTTTAAAAGCTTGTCTATATTAAAACATCAATATAATTATTATCTTATTCATATATGTACAAAAAAAGTAATAATATTCATGCATCATCCTCTTCAGCATCTTCATTATCAGTATCACCATAATTATCATCAGTGTCATCACTATTATCATGCGATTCTCCTTCTTCATCCTCTTCTTTTTTCATACGAGCTTTAAATTTGGCATATTTATAGCCATATCTGTCAACATCTTGTTCATCAAGTCCATATGCAAAATCTTCATCATCACTTGACAGATCACCTTCACTAATATCCATTCTTTTAAGAGCATTTCTAATATCATCTTCTCCAATGGAATCTTCATCTGCATATTCAGATTCGTCCGAGTCTGGGTAATCATTCCTCCAGTTGGATTCTGCATTTGAATCCGACGAATCATGCTCATCTTCCTCTCTATATCTTTCCTCAAAAACTAATTCATTTTCTTCAATAGGTAATATAGAGAGCAAATTCTGAACTTGTAATTCATCTTTCGCTTGTGTGTAATATAAGTCGTACACATACTCATGGGTGTTCTAAAAAGTATCATAAATTAAAATTTCTACAACATATGTATTGCAAAATAACAATTATTATCATACCTTATCATCAGGAAGGGCTTTTGTATCTTCAACGTCAATTATACTAACAACCGCTTCATCAAGTTCCTTAGCCAATTCTGCATCAACTGAACGCATGCTATTAACAATTTTGTATCTGTTTTCATTCGACTCTTGCCTTGTTTTTTCTCGTCTTTTTGTAATATCAACGATATGCTGTTTATAGTTTGCCTTTAAATAATCTTTACTCAGAGATTTACTAATGTGTTTGACAGCACAATCTTCCTGTTAAAAATTAAAATAAAAAAATAAAATAATAAATCAAGTAATAAATTCAAAAGCTACTATAGAATAAAGAATTTACCGGTTTTTCGACAGTTCCAGCAAACCTAACGATCGCTGTGAGTGGTTCCTCGGTAGCCTCAGCTGCATCCTCCTCTTCGACCTTAGCACGTTTACACGATATCAAAAGAGCATCCAGTGGTTCCTCATCCTTCTTCCGTTTCACACGTAGAATAGCAGCCATGGTCGTTTATTCGCGGAGATGTTCCGCGAAACAACGTGCACCAGCAACGACAGGACGAGAATAAGACATCTAACGCAATAACAACAACAACATTGAGGAGAGGTTATAAACTATATATATATATATTGCGCGCGCTATTTTAAGCGACCATTTTATCGACCGAGCAAATGCGCAATCGGTTATAAATAAAATACGGCGCGACATTTGCAAATTTTAAAGTGTTCGAACATTGATCTGAGAGTGTTTGTCGGTTAAATTGCATTCGGAGAAACGTGTGAAAGAAAAATAAATCGAGTAATTTAGTTTCTTCGAGGATATATTTATTGCTGTGAGTTGAGGTTGTTGTTGTTAAATATGGACAAACCTTCATCTTCAACTAAGAGGGTAATTGAGTGTGAGGAAGTGGATGAAGAAGATTATGATCCAAGGCCGTGTAAACGTCGAAAATTATCTGATGTAATATTGGGTACTAATGATGAGCAACGATTGAAATTAGTAAGTTAGATAAACATTGAATTATACTCATGTAAATTTACTGCGAGTTTAATAATTTTTAATTTTTTTTAATTAATAGGACGAAGCAGTACGACGTAGACGTAAAAAACTTTTAAAAGCTGTGCGAAAACATCGCTCTTATGGTTATCACTGTACAAAACATGACGTTACCTATCGTTTGGAGAAAAAACGTCAGGACAAGAAAATAAGTTCGAGGAAATCACGGGATGGATTACTTGATAGTTTTAGATCGCTTAAAGTTGATACTGAGAAATTGGAGGATGACGATGATGATGATGATAATAATAACAATGATCCGATGATTATTTCTTCTACTGAGCAAAATGTAAGTTGGCGTTTCATATAATACATTTTCCAATATTATTGTATTGGATTTTGTAAAATTCGTTTTTTTGTTTTTTGGGAAAGAATTTGGGAAAACTAATAATAATTTGAAATAGAACGATTGTTGTTAAAATTACTTTTGGTTTTTTATTTCTTTTAGCTCACACCCCAACTCGATAATAATCCATTTCGAAAAACATCAACGCCAGTAATTCACGAACGTAAGCGTAAAAATTCAATGAATGATCAAGAACAGATTTTTGAAGAAATGATCGAGCAGGAAAAAGAGAACAATCAGCAACAAACGATTATAAAAAAATTTAAAGTACAACCCAAGTGTTACGATTTGTTCAAAGGCAAATCAGAAGAGGATAGTGATTATGATACCGATTGTCGTTGTCAAAATCGTAAAAAGTTCAAAGTGCACCTTGTTAAAAAAATTTCCGGTATGATGGACGTATACAATTACAGCGAAACAGAGGAGTACGAAGTGGGCGACACTGAAAAAACTTGCGATTGTCCTCATCACGATATGGTTAGTGAGATTTTAGACGATTATTGTGAAGAAGATGAACACGAATCATCGTCATCCTCAGGTTGCGACGATGATTACGATAAGTTTTCATTTATTCCGATCCAACAACTCAAGAAATATCGCTTAGCAAATTAATAAGTATAACAGAGTAGGTAATATAATATAAATAAGATTAAATAATATTAATAGACGATTAAATGTTGCAGAATTTTATTCGTATTGTTTATCTATTTATTACATATTTATATAGATATAATCTTGTGTAAAATTCATCTATCAAAATAAAAACAATTAACGTAAGTCTAAAATTGTTTGAGACTGACGGAGAGATGGGGTGAGAAAAGGGATAAAGAGGAGGGAGCAAAGAGGCTGTGTGATGGATTATATGGATGGGGTAAGGATACGGGAAAATACGGCGTTATACAAGAAAAAAAGAGATTAGGAGGGACGAATCACACATGTCGAAGAATCGAGAAATGCTTCAGTTTTGTTTGTATGCTCGCGACGGGCATGCACGCAACTATACGTACTTAATTTATAAGTATAGTCATTCGAGACTCATATTGTACGAATAGTCACATGTGTATATCAAAGGGCTGGTATATACGCTATACCCCATATTTATTACGCGAAAGTCACGCTCGCCTCGCACTCACGATACATATATATTATTGTTATCACAATCGATCGATACTGGCGCACGTTTGATCAACTCCAAATTTCCAGCGTCATCGTTCGCGCTTATGCTTTTTTTTTTATTATTGTTATATTCCTTGTGATCGACTATTTTTTTTTTATGTATAGCGCGCACGAACGAGAGCTCGTGCAGTTCCTCGCACGCATTATCGCGTTTTTTTTTCCAACCGTAATGATATGAGTAGTACACACTGCGTATACATGTAACACTGGCCTTAACATCTAATTTATACATTTGCGCGCAATACCGGACATCTTCGATCGAATACTCGCATTTCCAAAACTATTGGCTTTTATTTTCTTTCTTTTTATTGCATTACATATTTTCCAAAAGGAAATAATTTAATATCTTTCCTGTTGCATCTTTCATCTCCGGAACGCCACGGACGAGCTTTTACACGACTTACATCGTCACGAAGTTTAGTCTTAATAAAAAAGTATATTAACAAGAAAATATTAGGCTTAATTAAAGATCGATCTGAAGCTTTCCGGAGATGTCATTCAATAAGCCAAATCGTACTTGGATAATAACGCAGTCTATCGAAGAGCCGAATCGCTTGCTTTGCTTTCTTATTGGAAGAAGGAAACGCGTAATTAATCGCTTGATACTTGTTATGTATACATATACATATATAATATATTAAAATTGTTTATATTGCAACGTAACTTAACAGATTCGCAAACTGAGATTGGTATCATTCAGAGTCGGCATTCATAATCGCCTTATTCATTTTACGACTTTTTAATACTCTACTCCTCTACTGTACAACAATTTTACATATTCTGGCTTGTCTCGAGCGTCGGGTAATTTTATTTATTTATTCACTCTTTTTTAAATTATTGTTACAAACTACGAGATTATTCAAAAGTCATGAGATTGCATACCCTATTTACGCTCGAACATTTTTATTTTTTCATTCGCTTTATTAATCAAGATTATTAATTAACTGTGTTTAAAAAAATGAATACGAGACTCGCCTTATAAGATCAATCGAGGACATATACTGCCCAAAAGTATTATTTTTTACAAACAATTTAAATTCCTAATGAAATCGTTATCCAGTAAATAACTACGAATTTACACATACTTGCAGAACGTCTTCAAACGAACCAAATATGTACAAAAAATCGCTTTATACAAAATCGTTCATTCAACAATTGCAAAATCGCGCATTTCAAACACTCGCTTAATGACAAAACTTAAATGTAGGGGTAATCGCTCGTTGAAAATTCTCGACCAATCCCGCAGCATAACTAGAGATCATAATCATCCTCGTTAAGACAGTCCTATCGCTCATTCCCTCTCTCTTTTTAACTCCATCTCTCTTTCTGCCATATATAGTCATGTACTCACATACATTCCGCAACTCACTCGTTCCCGCACTATAATCAGTTCCATATGTACAAGCTTGATACATAACAGTACTGTTTTATAATTCTAATAGGTTTTTTCTTGGCTGGCTTGACGCTGGCACGCCGAATACGTCTTACGCAGGGCGTGCAGCGCTTTATATACGAAAACACAATAATGCCGTATTTACATAGCTAGCAATTGGTAAAATCGAAACTTATGCCTTAGAACAATTCCCTTGGATCAACGAAGAAAATACTTAAAATAGAAGAAAAAAAAAAGAAAAAAATCATCACACAATGTCGCTATCTCGTTACGCTAATTAAATTCGTTAACTAATTATTTTTATTGTATATGTAAACTGGCAACAAGTAACAGTCCTATAACGCTGCTTTCGAGCATTTTCATAACACTCGTTTATTTTTATTGTAATTGAGACTTCAATGATTAAGGACGTTTACGGTTTGAGAGAAAATTAATAAAAGCGAGATCTTTCAAGTTAAAGAATATTATTATAAGTTTGGAAGTATTTGATAAGATTCCTTTTTTTATTATCTATAAGAGGCTCCAAAGAGAAGTTTAACAAAACAATAAAAAAATTGGTGCATACTCGTTATCTTTAAGAAAACAAAAATACGTTTTTTTTTATTAATTAATAACAAACTTTGGCTACATTACTTATCAGCCTCATTAATAATTCTTTAAGTATACCAAATATTAAAAGGCGCAGTCACAAATTTTATTTTCAATTAAAATTTTATTTTAATTATTAAAATGTAATAATTAAAATAATAAAATTTTATAAAATCATCAAAAAAAAATTCTTTTTGAGCACACATAATTCATTTGTTCGAAACATTATAAATAACATTGTAATAACATTAATTTTTTTAATAAAAACAAATATTAAATAACACACAATTTTTTTGACAGCAGTTGTGTCTTCTTTTTACAAAATTTAAAATATTAATTTATCTAAAACATGATTTTTAATATAATATTCGTATACACAATTTAAAAAAAAATCTTTCACTCATCATAAAATTATTAAAAAAATTTTAAAACCTCTCGCCCCGTAGATTCCCACAGACGTCCCAATATCACCAAATATTCACTTCACCACCTATCAAAAGTCATCATAACAAAAAAAAGTTTTTTTCTACTCTAGCAAATGACACTATACGCATATCGATTACACGTATGTTTAACTCACTAGTGCTTGAGATAAAAAAGAGAGAGCCTAGAGACCAAGCATCCAAATCGATTGAGATCGGCCTAAAGAACCGAGGCCTCGGTGCGTCCTGTACTCGCGGGTGGCGTCGTCGATGCCGCAACCGCAACTGCCGCAGCAGCAGCCGCTGCTGCAACCGCCGGCGTCGCAGCATTATTATTGTTGTTGTTATTGTTGTTATTGTTGTTGTTGTTATTGCTAGCCTCGCCAGCGTGACTGGAGCAGTAGAACTTTTTGTGGGCAATGAAGGTGCTGAGGTAGTTGAAGCTTATGTCGCAGGAACGACAGTAACGTGGTCCAGACTTGGCAGCTGCAACCTCAGCTGTGGCAGCAGCCTCATCTGCTACCTGAACTGTCGGCGGTTGTGGTGGTGGTGTGTCCTCGCGCTCCTGTTTCACAGTCTTGCTGCTGGCACTAGTGACCGACGAAGCAAGCGTTGGTGCAGGAGAGGCCGCGGGCGAGATAGCTGCTGGTATGGGCTGTGGACTGACTCGTCGAACCTCGCCCTTACCGTTCATTTGTTGCTGCTGAGGCTCGGCTGGACTTATGTCTTCAGGTGTAGTAGCTGGTGCGGGCTCTGGCGTTGGAGCAGTCACGTCATTTTCTAGCACGCATGTTATGTAGTTTTCCTCCTTTAATACAAAATGTATACAAATAACATTTGTTATAAAATTGAAAAATGATTGGGTTTTATAAATAATTGTCCGATAAAGAATCTTTCAAAGAATGACAAAAAATAATAAAACAATATTATTTTAGATAATAATGTTTATCCTTAACAAATATCAAGTTACATGTAAAATCATCGATTCCGTGGATTATCGCGATAATATAAAAGAAAAAAAAAGGTGTTATAAGTTTTATACAATCGTGTGTCTTGTCAGCGTTTTAATATTTGAATTAGATTACGCCCGAGTTGTTATCATATAAATGCAACAAACGCTTATCGTCACTACTCAGTTACGTGAAGATCGAATATATGCACACGTATGCTCTCTTATACATATACATATAAATCGTAAAAGTTTTATCTCTCGTAATTCTTATCGGCAACATTGAAAATCGTTATCTTTATAGTGTACACATCATATATACCGACTGCTTCGATATCGTTATCGTATTAATCTAACTGCAGATCGTAGATTAAAAGTCAAGCACGAGCGTTCGTTAAAATAACAAAGATATAATAACAAAAGCTCTCAAGTTAATTTAAGATATTACACGAGCGATTTTTATATGTATCAATATATAATAATCTTTAATCGTTAAATAACAAACTTAACTGCAACTCTACATACAAAAAAAAATTGTATCAGAGATTAGACAAACCTGAAGATCAGCTCCTCGTTTATCAAAATGCATTCTTATATGCGTTCTCATACCACGTAAAGTGTTGCCTTTATAACAACATATCGTGCAACGAAATGCTTTAACTCCCTGATGAGAATCCATGTGTCTTTGAGCTGCACCAGCTGTTGGACTTACTGCACCACAAACTGGACATCGCCAACCTCCGGTTTGACCACTAGAACATGTGTGAGCTACGCCTGGTTTGAT
>JAPYZE010003810.1:0-12024 GCA_030522805.1 Leptomastidea abnormis | reverse complement strand
AAAGGAGAAAAAAAGGAGAGTGTGAAAAAAGTGCGCGAAGTAAAGAATTTACGCTGTTTGGAAAAGGAAGAAGCCGAATGCGTTTCTTGGATTTTAGTTTGGTATTCAGTTAAGTTATATATGTAGAATTCAACTTCGGTCTTCTAATACTTCTTTATACACTATGTACACTTTTCTTTCCGCTACGTGGAGGCTTCTTTTGCGAAATTTTTTAAAAGCTTGGGTTTGGTTGGTCTATTGCTCGTTTTTTGCTTTCAGAATAGAGCAGATGGCTTTTGTTTTTTTTTTTTTTAGTTCGAGTCTAGCTACTTTTGCGAATGAATATTTTTTTTTTATTTTATTTTTCTTTTCGTCAAATTTATGTTGATCGTTAATTGGAGTATCGACGTTTTTTTTCTTTACACATTATTTAAAAATAATTTGTAAAATTATGCTGTTGTTAAAAGTAAATATAAAAAAAGTAAAAAATATAAGTACAAACAATCTGATGTTTACTAATGAATACACTTTTTAGTTATGAGGACAGCATTGTTTTAACTGTAAGATCAAGCCGTTTCAACACTTAATTAAGTGTATTTTGGCATATTAATGCTCGAGCAATTACTTATCCAGCAGATGCTAAGAATCGAACTCACGAACTCTAGATTCTTAAACCGACATACTACTGATTAAACAACTTTACTCATCTAAGAATTTATAACAGCAAGCAAAATTTAAGTCTATATACGTACTCATGTACAGATCGATACCTTTTTTCTTTCGTCATACAACAGAAAATACAACAAAGTAAAAAAAAAAAAGATTCAACAAATAAAATACCAAAATCTTATGAAATACAATGTAAATCTTACTATTTAAACATTTGATTATCCACTCTTCTGTTAAAAAAAGCTTAAAACAATAAAAAAAAATTATCACAAGAAAAAATACACGCATCAGGTGTTTATCTAACCCCCCCCCCTCACCCTTATTTTCTTCCTATCTACATATACACAGTTACACACACATATTCAAAAACATCTCAAACATCTTGTCCCACCAAGCAAAGCATTCATTCTCAGTCATATTCATATAATAGCCGTAGGCAATTAAAGCCAACACTTTCATACAATCTAACCCTTCAAGCAATACTTCTCATCTCCTTTTACTACCTCTCAACCGCGTATCTCTAACCGTCAAGTTCCAAGCTTTAAAAAAAAAAAAAAAAAAAACGCCTGAAGCTAAAGGTCAACCGCTGTAGTAGGCAATTTTTTTTTTATAGTCTAATCGTTCGCACCTAGGGTCGTCTCCGTAGCCGTTATTGCCTTGAGGATTCAAACCGACTAACTATTATACACTTATAGTTAGAAAGAGGAAATAAATGTATATATGTATATATAGGATCAGTACACAACTCACGATATTCTTATAAGTATAATATCTATATCTCTTACCTTATTAATATGTAGCGTAGTTCTCTTATAACAGTGAAGTAAAAAAGAATAAATTGATCCGAGCAACTAAAACACAAACTCTCATTGCTATATTTTTTTCTTTTTTTATCGTCTAAAACATATATACACACTAGTAAAACAACACTGTATATTCTTTTAGTCAGGGACGAAACGTGACCGTTGTCTATCTTACTCTCTCTTTTTTAAACTCTCACTTCTGTTTCCCTGGATGACTTCCACTTTTAGGACGAGCTTGAAGTGCAATTTTCGAGGGGTCGAGAATGAGGATGTCGCGGAGGTTAGGTCGAGCCTTGAGGCTATAGAGAGGGAGAGAGAGGTAGGATATACTATATATAATATGTACTGAGTGAGCATGATATTTATTGTGCTTGTTTGAAATTGGCAGGAGTATTGCGGGGGTTGGGAAGAATATAATATTGCTGTGCTCTCTTGTAGATTAAAGGTTTTATAATTTTTGAAGGATCTATCGAATGATCTAACAAGTCTGTATACGTATATTTGTGTGATACAGGTATTATAATAAATCCGTGTAACATGAGTTAGTTATAACGCGCGTATAATTACTTTTGTTGTGTTTTTAGTGACATTTTGTTTTTTACGAGACAAGTATTTTTTTTTTTTGTTAAGTTTCAAGGTTATGTTTATGGTGTATATTGTTGTTGTGTAAATACAGTTATGAATGTTTAAAGTTACAATACTTTGTGCAACAGATGTAAACGTGTTTTTATTGTGTGGAAAAAAAGAGGAATGAAGAAAGTGGGTGAGTGTAATAATTTGTGTTAACTTTTGTAATTTAATTTTACTTATTGAATTCATTTGCTCGAAATTGTGTGTTATGTATTTTGAAAAACGATATTCGGTAATTATAATGACTTATTTTGGATGTTTTGCAAAATTAATATGATTCGAGGGTTTTGGTATACATTATTGTTAACGTAACCGTAAAAGGTTCTATATATTAATTTTAGTGTACAAACGTAATTATTAGTTTGTAACGAGCAAATAAATTTTCGTTTAAATTGTTTGTTTTGATCATGAAATGAACGACATAGGTTGTTGATTGAATGGACTTTTTAAAAATCATTAATTTTATCGTATTAGGTTAGTAAATGAAAATCAATTTTTAGTCATCTTATTTTTTTCTTAAGAACAATTACTATAAGAAAAGCTTGACATTGTTTTTTTATAAGAACAATGGCTTGCAAACTCTCTTGTAAAATCAGCTGTATTGTAATGCATTGTAGTAGCTGGTAAGCTATAGTATAATAAGCGTGTATAGACTTATAAAGCCTCAAGGTGTGCTGATAGAATTTGTCGAGTAAATATCGATGAAAAGGACTTTGATACGATGTCGTTATTAAATTACATTCACTTTCGTCATTAGCAGCGTACAAAATGGAATTTTTTTTTTTCCTTGATATTTACTTACCTGCTGTATTGACTTTTTGTTAGTCGTACATTGTCATTATCAAAGTTAAGATTTTTTCATATTAAGTATAAAAATACTAAAAAAAATTACGAACTAATTGTTGACATGTAAATCACAGTAAAACATCATCCTTTAGTTATAATATTTTTATTTAAGTTTGCCTTGATTTTCAAAAATCTACCCGATCAGACTCATCGCTTCTCCGAGAGACTGAGTGAGTCTGTTCTTGTGATGCCAAGGTTTTGATTTTCAAAAAATCTATTCGATCAGACTCGTCGCTTCTCCGAGACTGAGTGAGTCTGTTCCTGTGATGCCTAGGTTTTGATTTTCAAAAAATTTACTCGATCAGACTCCTTGTTTTTTCGAGACTAACTGAGTCTGTTCCTGTGATGCCAAGGTTTTGATTTTCAAAAAATCTACTCGATCAGACTCATCGCTTCTCCGAGACCGAGTGAGTCTGTTGCTGTGATGCTTGTAATACATTAAATTATAATCGTTTATCTAAAAATTATTTATTTTTGAGAAAAAAATCAAATCAAAATATTTGAAACCGTTACAAAGCTTTTTCTTCAAAAAAAAAGAATAAAATTATGGAATTTTATTCTGAATATGCTGATTGTTCGACTATATCACATCTATATCCACTCACTAATACAACTTTAAATTAAAATAAAATATTTCATTTTCTATACATGTATCTTTTCTTTTTCAATTTGAATAAATTACAAAAATCATTTTTTGCACTTTGACAAATTTTCATAAATTTATTCAATCTTTCAATTCAAACTTTCGACAAATTACATTACCTCCTACATAATACCTACATACTACGAACATACATACATTTTCAAGTGCGCGGAAACGTTAACTTCTTTCACCAGTTGGCAACTAATGATTTTAATACTATCACGTTTACTCGTACAGATGTACGAAAGAGAAATAAAGGTAGGAAGAGGAAGTGAATATACCGAGGGTATAGAGAGAAAGACGTAACTCGTGAAAGCTCGTTATCGTTATCGCTTCGAATCTGCAATCGTAATGCGTTGTTGTATAGTCCCTAACTATACCTATATATACACATACGTATATCGTAGATATGCGATAGAATAAAAGAGAAAGAGAAAAAAGCTTCGATACCAATGTGCGATTACATAATCCGAGATAGCTAGCGCTTATACTCGCTCGCTCACTCAAGCTCGTCGCTTTACTCTAATCAATAAAACTCGCGTTCTATATACATATACACCTGACCTCGGCTGATTTGTAAATATATAGCAAGGACGAGCCAGGAGACGAATTCACAGAGAAACTTAGAAATGAGGCGCTAGAGAGTTAAGATATAAAAAAATAAAAAAAAAATTTTTTTTTCTCCACTTATTCTACGACAACGATGTGGGTATTTCCCACATGGCCGTGAAGAGACTTATGACTAGAAGAGACTGTGAATTTACTTGCGGACTGCTATACTTGGGAGTCCTTTCCCATCGGGCCTGTTCTTTTACCTTTTTCTTCTATGTATATATATATATATAAAAGCTTGTGCTTTTACGACATACATTCTATATATATATATATATATATATATATATATATATATATATATACCCTTTTCTCTTTCTAGTGCTTGGGTTGATACTCATGAATCTTAGTTTAAACGTTTAAAAGTTCATTTTTTTTTATTTTGGGTCACCAGTACACAATATCCACCACCACCACTACCATCAAGCCAAACTGTTTTGTTTCTATTTTCGCGTGAGCTTGTCCGGCTAAAGTCGATACGTCTTCGTTAGGCACTTGTTGCCTATGCTACTACTACTACTGCTATTGCTGCTGCTACTGCCTCTACGGCTATTTTGTTGGCTATTCTTCAAGTGTCGTGAATGAAGTACTACAGAGAAAGTATTATACTGTAGAAGTTGGAAGAGCGATGTATTATATGTATATATGTTTTATGTTGAAAGCTATAACGCTTTGTTATAATATATACGTGGATAAATTGACTTGGTGACCAGTTTAATGATGCGGCTATATCATATTTCTTATTTGATGATATATTTATGAATTTATAATTTGAGTTTGAGCTTGCAATGTTTTGAATTATTGGTATTATTTATTATGATTTTGATTTGTTGAAATTTGAATTTTTGATGGTAATGGTTTACAAATTTTTTTTTTAAATGTATGCTGTTTTTTATTTTATACTATATTATTTTATCGTAAAATTATATAATTTGTAGTAAATTATCAAAAAAAAAATATATATATTTTTTAATTGCTCATAGTTTCAAAGTTTTTTAATTCTAATATAATTTTGTCAAATAACTGATTGAGTTATCGAACATTCAATATAGAGAGATGAATAGTAACTTACAGTGAGACTTTGAATAACTCAATTAATAGAAGCTAGGCTTTGTAATCCAATAAAGTGTGGGTTCGATTCCTGGTGTATGTCGTTATGAGTTTTCCAAGCCTTTATTGAAATACACTCATTTGAGGGTTAAAAAAATGTTAAAATCAGTAGGTAGTAAAATAACATCTATTGTCAGTCTTGAGGTATTGTTATGGTTATTCTTATTCGTATTTTTATGGCTTGTTTACATTTTATCGTGATAGTATTTTTTTTTTTTAATTTTTATTATAAAATTTCTTTGTTAAAACTTATTGTAACATGTGGATATCTATTTATTTTTAAGAGTATCGATTTATAAGCGAAGCTCTCGTGTACGGTAGATAAAAAATGAATTCATCCTCATAGTGAACAGCTGACATGGTCTTATATGTGGCTTTCGTAAAGCCAGATATTAAGGAAAATGGTGTGTAACTTTTTCTCATACTCGAGGCGAGACAAACATCCAGAACGATTTTGACAAAGATTTTGACGTTTCAGTGTTTGATAATCAGAGTTTTTTTATTCTCGACATTGGTAGTATCCATACCAAGAATTCTATAGCGTGTATTTTTGGTTCATTCGATTTCTATCGATCAAAGGACCTTGTATTGACATGGGAATAGTGTTTTTTTTATCGAAAGATAGATTTCAATGTGAAATAAAGTAAGAAAAGTGCACACGTCAGGCTTGAATGTAGAGTCTGTTAAATATGCAAAGGACATTCTTAAGAATGTGGGTGGATGAAAAGAAAGAGGTATTTAGGAATGTAATAAAATTCTTGAACACGTATAAGTGATAATGTAGAGCATTTTTTTAAATACGTAGTCTGATCACGTTAAATATCAATTGTTTCGTTTTTTGACATTTTATTGATTATTCAAATTGACGTTTAAACAAAGAATTTATTTTTAATTAAATTAATTTTAATGACACTAATGAATTTCGTTTATTTCGATTTGTTTTGTTCATTTGTTTAAAGAGTTGTTGAAAAGTTAAAATTTGTAAAGAATTTAGAATTTCTTGATTGGGTATATAAAATTTGTAATCAATCCATTGAAATATTGAATTTCACATCAAAAATTTACGATAGATTTTTATTGTATGAATATACAAATATTCATTGTTATCAACATGAAACAAATATCGAAATAAAAAAATCTGAAGTCATTGATTGTTAAAAAAAAAAAAACAAAACAAGAGAAACGTTAAAAACAAAACATGAAAATGTATTTTTCTGAATATGTTCAACAAAAAGCACATAAATAAACTCTAATAAATCATCGTGAAAACCAACCATCCTTGAAGTACTTGAAATAAAACGTATAACTTTAATACCAACGTAAAATCCACATCAACATACATAATACCCAAACAAGCTAATAAAAAAACATAAATGCAGAAATACGTTTAAATTCAAGTTAAAGTCATAAATGAACAAAAAAATAAAAATAAAAAAAAAATCATAAAATTGGCTTTAATATAATTCGTGTACCAACACGTGACTAGCATTAAAAATTAAAATTGTACAAAATAATCTCTTTTTACGTAACCACACATACGCGTAACATCATCACGTTTAAAACACTGAGAGAGAAAGAGAGAAGAGTATTAGCAAAAGTGGAGGAGCAAAATTCACATGTATGTCAAGTTAGGTAAAGAGAAAACGTAAAAGGCATATGTGTGTATGTATATGTATGCGTGGCTGCAGTAGAAACGCAAGTTCTCTCGAGGTGTAACTAATTTATAAGCGACAAATAAGGATATTAGCCGGTCTCCGGGCGCGCAAAATTTATATCCCCCACGAGCAACCTCTCAACTCAACTCTGCTGCTGCTGCTCCCGCTGGGCTCAGAGAGGGGAAGAGAGAAAGAGAGAAACTGCATATGCATGAGGCTGTTACTACTGCAAGCTTTTCTCTTCTATAACGCAAAGCGTATGCTATATATACTCTCTGTCTTTCCCTTTTCATCTCGTTTTCTCATACTTGATCCTTTTGCGTGATGCTGTGTGCAACAAAACGACTTTTTCATATATATATCTACGTGTGTCGTGTATTATAAGGGATGTATGAGTGTGTATGTGAATATCTGTAGAGCAGACTTGATATTCGCCCTTTTGGTGCATAAATATTTAGATGGAGAAAGCTTAGGGATGAAGAAGGAAAGATGTGACCTCTGATGTGAAAATGACATTCTGAGATCTTGACTAGATCTCTTTGATGGATCTTTTTTCATGGGTAAACTTTTTTTTTTCGTGGTTTTCTTTCTTTTATTGTAGATTGTGGAATTGAGATTTTATTGTATGTTTTGACAAAAAACATTGTTTAATTAATGTTTGAATGAAGGATATTTTATACGTTTTTAAATTTTTTTACATTTTTTTTTAAATATTAAAATCATACAGAAGAAAAAATTGTCAACTTATTTATGCTAGCTGATGTAAAGCCTTAGGATTATTTTGAATTTTTTGTAAACTTGTTTTTAAATTTATTTAATTTTTTTTTATAATGTAAAATTTTAAAGTACGGTTAATCTCATCACAAATTACAAAAAAAAAAAGATTTAAAAATTGATTTATAATTTGATAAAGAATAAAATCACGCAAATTTAATGATAGCAAACTAGGTTACACCTGTTCAGTATTAGTTTAATATGTAGCTTTTTAGTACCTGTTGTAATTGTCTTTGATACGGAAAATTTTTGGCTTTTGTAAAAGTAATTTATTCATATAAAAATGATGTAATATATAAATTAATATTCTATTTAAAAACCTTTTTTATTTTATTTTATTTTTTTTTTACTAATTAAATATAACATTACATACACATTCACTAGGTCAAGTTACTAAGTAATACAATTAAATAAAATAATTTAAATAAGGCTTGGAACAGCCCATTCAGCAAAATGCCGGTTTCGTAATCTACAGGTCGTTGGTTCGATTCTCGGTATTTGCAGACTGAGTCATAAACGAGAACTTACATGCCAAAATACGCTTGATAGAGTATCAAAACGGCTTCAATAATAAAAGATTTTCGAATCAAAATCTATCAAGAATGTAGATAAATTTTTTCTCTCGCCCATTGATATACATATTATTATAAGTTTAATCGGTGTTGATGGGCTAATAATTATCGAGAACGATAATTATCGAGAACGATCCACATACCCGTGGAGTATTTTGAGAAAGAAAAAATTATCGTTCTCGATAATTATTAGCCCAGCAACACCGATTAAACATATAATAATATCTATCAAGAATGATTTTTTTTGGCAATCATTGTGTTTATAACATCAAATTTATAGCAAACTATTCTATTGTTCTATGCTAAATAGAACACATTTTCTTAATCAGAAATGGATGTATTATGTAGTATTTAAAAAGTTTTAAACAATAGAATCTTTTCAATCCTTTTTGCCCTAAATTAGTAGAGCTTTTCAAAAATTAGCTTTAAAAAAAAATCAGTATTAACTGATTGATTTTTTATCATTAATCAGTAAATCACATCTGTATAAACTCATAGAAATCTAAAATTCATATTCTCAACTCTCATTTACAAGTATGCCAGAAAAATAATAGCGTTAATTTTTATACTTAAAATTTTAACAATTTTACAAATCACACAACCAACTCCAAAAAAAAAATTAATTCAACCTAGTTATCTAAAGTCAGATAACAATCTTACTTACTTAAAAATATAAAATGAGACATTTTCTACAGTTAAATAATCATTTAAGAAGCTAAAGTGCAAAAGTACTTATCAAGTAATTAGTTAGAAACTACAATGGTACCAATCAAAAATCTACTCATCTTAGCTATTCTAGCTTCAATTGCAATATCTAACAGCTTTGGTAAATCATTGATTCACGGTCGCTATGAAAAGCAACCTGGAGAACAACCTTTTAATGTTTCATCTAATGTAACGATGAATGCATTGGCCGAAATCAGTACTTCAAGCAAATTTTCCTGGAAAGTTCCAAAGAGTAACATGATTATAAAACGTGTATCAGTTGCGGATGTCGATGATATGGTACCATTTGGTGAAGCTAGTATAAATATTGACGAAACACAAACATCTGTTGATGTTATTTTAACTAGTAATATTGGAAAACCATTACAAACTATTATCAATATCATTGCTGTGTAAAAAGCAAGTATAGAAGATATCTTCTAAATATTTATTTATTATTTTTTAAAATATATCTTGTTTAAAAAATGATAAGGCAAAAAACAATTGATTTCGATAATTTTTTAATTTAGAGATGTTAAGAATTGAGTAATGCCATTTTAACATTATCGTTTAATTTTTAATTTTAGGATGTGTGAATTTTCATCGTCAAAAAGCTTCTTAACAAAAGCATCCAAATGATGGTTCATTTACAAGTATTCAATTATTATTTGTCAAAATTTATAAATGCAATAAAAAAGATTTAGCAATGATCTGTTAATTATTTTACAATCCATTCTATAATTTTAATATAAAAAAGTATTTTTTTTTTATTTTGTAATATTTTTTTTACATCTTTATACCTTGGCTTACAGATTTTTAAATTATGCCATTATTACTTGATAAGCACAGTCGTCTAAGTGAGATTTGGTAAAAAATATTGGGTAATTAATTCCCAATTATACAAACGTGAATACATTTCCATATTAAGAATTGATACGTTTTTAAAAATGACTAAAATTTTATTTCTTATCTGTCCTTACTATTACTCATTTATGATTATAAGGTTATATTTTAAAATTGATAAATAAAAAAGTAACAAATAAAATTTAAAAACAATATTTTATACCAAATAATAAACATCTTTCATCTTGGGTCTTGTTTAATAATTTTAAAGTTTTTCAAGATTACGAAATTATTATGAGGCTGATAAAATTGTCAAATATTCAATTGAAATAAGTGAAAGAAAGATGGCACTGGCTCAGATCTTAAAACGTTCGTTTCGCAATCCATAGTGCGTTGGTTCAATTCTCAGCGTATATCGTTTTTGATCCCCAGTTGAAATACACTTGTAAAAGTGTCAAAAAGTTTAAATTGCATAATATTTATATCTTTTATGTGTTTCGTACGGTCTTTCTAAGTTTTTAAAAAATAATCGAAATATTTTTATTTTATACAGAAAAATAAAAATTTTGTTTCAATTACATGACAAAATTACTGTTACTTTTTTTTTTACATTTTTATTGATTACAAAATAGTTGTGACAAGTCTTTTTTATAATTATACATCTTATTTTACGTTATTACCTTTTTAATCATACTAACAATTAACTTCAACTTCATTTTCTAAATTATAAATATACCAAAAACATATTTCATATCACACAAAATAAAATCCGTAACATATAACGGATGCTCATAAAAATATGCAAATCATTTGTTTTCTTCTTCTACTATACTCATCCTGTACTTTTATTCACGTAATATCGCTTCCGCATTTCAAAAGTTTTATAGGCAATTAGCGCTTGCAACTGTACTTCCGATTAGTCGCTGAATACACATATACACGACATGCTAATTCAATTACTTATTCAACAATTTTAACTTGCAAACGCAAAGAGAAATTGCAAGCCGGATTAAAAAAAAAAAAAAAGTAAATGTATGTTCACGAGAAAAAACACGCGAGTTTTTTAGGATTTGGATGTGTACGCGAGAGAACAGTATTGTGTACAAGAGAGAAAAAGAGAGAGAAAAATGAGCAAGATAGGTGTGGGCTTACTCGCAGCAATAAACACTACTTTTTGACGAGTTGCAGTAAGCCGCTTGAAAGTGAAAGAGAAAGAGAGGGAAAGACTTTGTATATTTTCAATTTAGGCAAGCGAGCTTGACCCGAGACTCTTCTTCGTGGATCTTTTTTTTTTTTTTTAATTCAATTTAAGTTGCGTTACTTTTAATCTGCTATGCAGAAGCTTACTTTTTTATTTTCTCCTTTTTTTTTTGCGTTTTATACAAGTCTGGAATTTCAAAGGGAGTGTAGGTTGTGATTTTAAAAGCGTGTGAAGTTTAATGAGTAAATAAAATATTAAGACGATTAACAGATCTTGATTGATAAACAGGAAAAATTTTTTGCATAGTTTTATTTATGGGATCTTAAAATTGTATATTTAATATGTTAATTTATGTGTTTTTTATAATAATTATGATATAAAGTAATTTTTGTTTTTTTTTAATTTTAAAAAGTTTAATTTAAATTAAATTTACGTAATATTGGTAGAGAAACTCTATAACTATTAAGTTTTTACGATAATATTAATTAACACATCATTTAATTTTGAAATTTTTAATCTTTTATTGTACTTGAATTTTAATGAAAATATTAAAAATTTCTGGTATTATATTTAAAATATTCTAACGATATTAAATATAAATTTATATCGGATAAAATGCAATTAAATATGATTTTATAATAAAAATATTACTTGATTTTATTTTAAATATTTTAAGGTCTTTACTTAATAAATCATTCTAACGTTTTTTTTCGACAACAAATCATTTGAAATTTATTTATTACCACTTTATCGTCCTCGTAAAAATACATTAACAGCGTAAAATGTAAGATAAACCACTAAGCTACTAACTTTTACAACATTAACTTTATAACTATATAAAAAAAAACACAGCTAGTTTACTAAAAGAAGAAAAATTTACATCTACATACTAGGGGTGTGCGAGTACTCGAAATTTCGAGTTACTCGGTAAAAAAACTCGACTCGAAAAGTCGAGCCGAGCCGAGCCGAGTACTCGACTTTT
>JAPYZE010003809.1:0-24784 GCA_030522805.1 Leptomastidea abnormis | reverse complement strand
TTTTTTTCATCCGAACACAAAATATCACCAGCTGCCTAAAGAATAAAATACAGTTATATATATTCAAAAACCCTTTTTTCCATATCATCCTCAGAATAAATTTCACTCTCGACTTATATATACTTGCAAGTATATAATCTTGAGCCATGCACACGTTCGAAAAGAGAGATAGAAACTGAATCGTATATGTAAGGTTATATGCAAAAAAGCAGAGTAGCGAGGGTGGTGATAGTAGGGTGGTGATAGTGGTAGTATAAGGCGTCGAAAAGCGAGTAGTCGTCGTTGTCGTCGTATAGTGGTGGTGTTCGCGAAGAGTCTACTAGTATATATAGGAGAGAAAGGGCAAGTGAAATGCACGCGCGGGAGCTTTTCAGGCTTATAGCCACGTTTGCAGAAAGGGTATAGCTCTTTATAAGGGAATGGGGAATAATATCCTAGTGGATTTGCATTGGTAAGAGAGAATGAGTGAGAGGAAGGTATAGGAAAAGAGTATAGAATAGAAAGGTGTGGGGTATAGAGGGTGAAGATGGTAAAGAGGGGAGAGCAAGCGATAGGGGATCAACACCCGGTGTCGTGTGGAGGGATTAAAATCCAACGTTTTGACGGCTAGCCTCATATAGAATCCCTATCCTGAATTTATATATATATATATATCTCACCAAAAAAAGGGGAGGGGAGGGGGGTCATATTCTCCTTTCCTCTTCTTTACAACCCTTTTTTCGTGATATGCTTTTGAAAATCTCGTAACGCAGTATATAGGGCTTCTCTATTACATGGAATTTGTATTGTATTATTTTGCAAATATATAAAAGCAAACCAGCTAGTTTATCCGTCTCTTTACGTATCGACGTGTGGATTATATTGTTTTATTGTGATTGTGAGACCAACAAAAATATGAAATATCGAACTGTACTGCGATATTACAATTTCGTGTCAGATGATTTTATATATATCCGTTACATCGTAAATACAATACCTATATATATATATATATATATATATATATATATATATTGAACTAAACATTAATGTTATTGGAAATATAGAGAAAGAGAGGAAAATAAAAATAAAGGGAGTTACAATACATACAAGAATGAAATGACAAAAACGCTTTGTAATGGCCTTTGATTTTCCGCTTTTCCGAGCAACACACACGTTGCAGAGAGCACTATCCTATATATAACTGCTGCAGCTGCTGATGCTTTTGCGATGAAACCGTAGCTAATCTTGTACGCGACGCTTATAATATCCAAATGTCATTTTATATATACCATTTACAATCAAAGAACATAATATCGATATTTCAACAATTTTTCCATATACGAAAAGATCCTATTAAACCAATTTGCCTCGAGGCCAGGAATTTTTCGTTATACGGAGATTCGTTCGCTGTACCCTCCCCTCTTCTTTTTTCTCATATTCCCCCTTTTTTCCATCGCATTTTTCTGTTACCCTGAGGTGATGTGATTGTCATAGCCTTGGGTGATTTTCAGGCTTCGTTCAAACTTATGTACTTCCGGGACAACATCTGCTTTTAGTTAATGTAGTATTGATGACATGTCATCGAGATATAGACGATTAATTAATGAAAAATTTTGAGATTATTTAAAATATTTAATAATTAACCTTTTTTTTTTTTAATTAGATTGTATATGATACATGATTAGAAGTATATAAATAACAATTACGTTGTAATAATAATATTACTAAAATATGAATTAGGCTAAGTAAATTTAATATTCTTAACATATGTAAACTCTCAAATTTTGTGAAATTTCAATTAAACGCATATCATTAAATGCAGCATCAGAAACTCCAGAAATATTAATGATAATAACAACAATAAAGCAATAATTTAATCAACGTTTGAAATTTATCAAGCGAAAAATACAGCAATATAATCTTCATTACACGTCAATACAATAATGAATAAATCATTGCTCGCTATTGTATATTAAACAGTAGAGTATAAATGTCTAATTAAATCAAATGCATATTGCTTCTGCTAAAAGCCAGACTTATATTAATACAAAAATTAACTATAAATCCATTGATATTTATCAAACTATCAAATAGATATAAGAAAACATAATATAACTTGAATTTCTTTTTTGAAAACACCTATATATCCATTCTTTTCAACACGCAAGTTCATATGTTAAACCACAATCATCGATAGTCTCATTTAGTAGTCTCATTTCCAATCCAATACTTGCAGCATATAGAAAGAGAAAGAGCTTAAGTATCTTCTCTCTCTCTCTCTCTCTTTCTCATCGCATATCGAACTTCACCCAAACTACCAATCTCTCTCGCGGCCCCGAATTCTATTCGGTTCCCGGGGCTTTGCTACTATACCATGGTCTTATCACCCCTCTCTCTCTCTCTCTCTCTCTCTCTCTCTTTTTCTACATCAGCAGTGCAAAAGCCTATATATAACGACGCTCGTACAGATTCCACCCGCTGCTGCGCCACATTTGAGAGAGAGAAAGAGAGAGAAGTAACCCCACCGCGCAGCCGTTTTCTGGATACTCTTGAGATATATACCTACTATTATATACGTTTTGCAGGAAGTAAGCAAGCTGGCTTTTATGTGTACAAGCGCAAGTGGATCGCAAATAAGCGATAAGTTCTTCTTCTTTTTTTTATATGTATTGGCTTCTGATGCTACTGCTGTTCTTCTTTGATGGTTGGTGGTGTGTAGGTGTATTGTGTATTATGGGTTATTGTGAGGGTTTAAGGGTGATGAGATTGACGTGTCAATGATTTTTGTATTGTGAGGATGAGCTGCTGTGAAGTTGTTGGGATTTTAGGGATGAATTGAAGAAAGAAGCTGGGTATGATTTTAGATTAGAGTGAGGAAGGGGATTTGAGAAAGGATTAATTTTGGGTATAATATGGAATGATGCTTTTTTTTTAAAGGAAGAATAAGTAGATTGGAATAAAATTGGACTATGATTAAGTTGTTATAGATTGTTAAGTGATGTGAAATTGGTATAATGATGCAATTTATCAATTTCGATAATACGATATTTATTATACTAGATATTTAGAAAATTTGAGTAGCTGTTATAAAATTATGAAATATTGATGATGATAATGATGATGCTATTAATAAAATATTATTTACTAAAATAGTGATTATAAACAGAATTGCAATTTTGTGTGTAAAGTGATAAGAGGAGAGGAGAGGGAGTGAGGAACTGGTTCTTAATTATATACCTAGGCTTTAATAGCCGTTTAAACAGGCTTTAATTTTAAGCCCTTAACACACGGGAATATAGGAAAAAGAGAGAGAGGAAGGAGGGTAGGAGCTTGCAAAATCGTGCCAAAATATTAGTACAGCATAATATATTAAATAGGTCAAGAATAATTTTTTTCCTGAAAAATTAAAATCAACTTTTTCTTTTCAACGCCAAGTATTTTAAACACGAGATAAAATAACAATTTTTTAATTAAACCTCACTGTGTATATGATAAAAGCTTAAAAATAAAAAAATAAAAAAAAACTTTCAACAATTTTTTTAACTGAATATATTTAATAATAACCTTTATATTTTTATTTCTGTTTCAGGTAAGTCTTCTATTATAAAAATCATTGTTATACATCCAACTAAGAGTAAGTACACATACCTTTATAAAAAAAAAAACTTTATTTAAAGCACAATGAAAATTCATCCATACCCCTCATTTCCCTTTACTCTCATTCACCATCTCTCACCAAAGTCCATCTTACATCTTTAGCTTTCTTCACACAGTATACATCTTAAAAACTCCTCAAGAAAAAAAGCTCGCGTATATAAATGACACTCTCTTTCATTTACTCCAGACTGTACTCAAAAATAGTAAGGTCATTCTCAAGGGAGATAAGGTCAAACATTTCTACTGTATAGCCATGACATACCTCTATACCACAAGAGAGATTACTAAAAGAGATTTAGTCTCGCGAGACTAAACGCAAACACATATATATATATATACACCTGTCGTTAATTTATTCGTGTCATTCACCTATCCAGACGAGATTTGAGTAATAAATGTAAAATCCAGCCTGTATCTATACCTACGGATTTGATTTGTTTTCTGGGTTAGACTAACCCTTATCATCTTTTCCCTCCACATTTTATTTCAGTCAATTTTAGTTAAATTTCAGTGAATAAAAGCTCAAGTATATCTACATTCCAAATAGTTAATTTTTGACTGATCTGAACTATAGTATAATATACATAATGTGAATTACTCCTACGATCGTCTAAAACTCATTTAAAATGATTTAACAGCCGCTTTTGGTGACAAGAAAGAAAAAGAGAAAGAAACTATATATACATATATACACACGAACGATCTCGCTTTACGGGCCAATAAATTTTTTAGCACGCGCTGCTTCAACTCGCTCGCTCTTGCTTATACCTATAGGTATATATATACGAATCGCTTAGGTACTAAACGTTTGGCCGTAAAGTTACAGGGGCGTCAAGTATCTATTCGCCCTAAGGCATCTACTTTCTCTCTCTCTCTCTGACTACATAATCGTAAGGGTAAGTATACGGAATATAAGGGAAGAGGTAAGAGAGGGATAGAAAAGCTCATCGTCTATTTCGCGCGTGAGCTAAAGTGCTGTAGAGCTTTTGAGATAGAAAGCAAAATGGGTTGGATTGTTAAAGTCTAGTTTCTAGTTTATCCTCTCACTGGGCTAATGAAATTGATGATGTGTCGGGTTGATATATAAATATCGATTTTTAAGGATTTTAGAGAAATAAACGTGATTTTAGGTATTTGAGTGCGGTTTTGGGATAAAGAGTTTGTTTTTAAGCTGAGCTTGAAAATGTAAAGCTATACTTTTGGAGAAAATATAAATTGATTTTTGGACGTTGAATGATGATGGTTGTGTATGAACTGTTGTGGCTTGGTGTAAATTATGTATTTTATACAATGTTTACTGATATATCGACTATATGATGTAATAAATTCTCAAGAATCTCTGAGTTGACAGGTTACATTATAAATACACATTAATCTAATGGAATAAAAAATCTGATCTATCATAAAAGTTAATTTTTTTTCATTAATATCTTTGTCACGATATTCAAGATTTTTTTGTTAAAATTAAATAATGGATTTACTCATGCGAAAAGTAGTAAATTACACATCATCTAATCAGCAAATTTTAAAATGATATACAATTATTACCAGTAGCTATTTAGAATTAATTCTTCATCCCTATATACGACATTTACAAAGTAATCTCATAATTAACAAAGACGTGTTGCGTCAAGCATTCAAAAAAAAAAAAAAAAGTAGATCCAAAATGACTATGGCAACTTTTGATAAATGACACGCGAAACACGACAGATGTCACTCAATTGGGGGGCGAATCAAAAGTGGCGCCTTTAGTATAGTTAGACTTTAGGATTAAAACCAAACGCAATCCTTCCCCCCCCCCCACCTTTTTTTTAACCAGTCGAGGACAATAGACTTTTATTTACGGCTTCAAAATGTAATAGCCAACATTGCATATACCAACTAGTTTTCAAATCTCTCACCCACTATTCAGTTTTTTAATCTCCTCTGAGTATAGTATATACGTTGGAGTATATCCATTAGCGTTATTTGTTAGCAAAAATTTTTAATCGATCTTTTTCAAATTCGAATTGGAAATTGAGCTTTTTAATTTTACCATTTTGAAAATGGTACGTTCGATTTTTAAGAACAAAAAGCATTGTTAACAATGGAAATTGGAATTCAATTATAAAAGCCTTTTTATTAACTTTTTTTTTTAACGATTATTATTTCCGACTTTTTTATTACAAAAGATTTTTTTAGTAATCGAGCCAATAACAGATTTATTGGAGTTTTACAAAAGTTTTTAAATGGTCTATAAATCTGTAAATACAATTTATCATTTATTTATTGTAAATGATACGCCTTTTTTGAAACAAAATAAACATTTAAATACGACATATATATTTTTTCACATAGTTTCATTTTTAAAAGCAACTTTATTTTAGGAAAAGCTAATAACTCGTCAATCCTCAAATGAATCTATATCATACATATATGCACGTGTATATTTTCAGAAAATATACCCATCAGCTTTCTACTTCTCTTTAAAACTAACTTTAACGCCTTGTTTACTCAGTAACTAAAAAAAAAAAGCAATATAAAAAGAAAAAGCAGAGTCGGAAATACGTAAGAGTTCGAAGCGCAAAGAGTAACGAGAAATAAGACTTGAAAAGATATATATATATCGTAAATAACGTTGCAGTCTGAAAAAGCCCGGACCTCGAACTCTCGTATCTACATGAAAAAAAAAAAAAAAAAAAAAAAAAAAAAAAAAGAGTGACAGGAGAGTAGATAGAACTTCAACAAGAATCTATCTCTCTTTCTATACAAAAAGCAGTTTGTAACATTTCAACTGGATATAGAATAGATTGAGAAGGCTACTTGAAATTTGTATCACATAGAGTCTATACTCTGTCATGCTACTATTGCTATCTGATGTTTTTGCAGACTTTTATTAATGATTTTGAAAATTCGTATAGTAGAGTAGCTAGGATGAAATTGAATGAGTTTGAGAGGATTAAGTGTCGTGTTTGGCTTGTTAAAAATTATTATTTTGATGTTACGATGTTTATTTTAAAATTTAAAGTGACAACATGATCATTAGTTATAAAAGCAATTTTCTTCTTTGATAAGAAAAAACAAAATGAAAAATTTCTTGATATTTTTATTGGTAGTTAAGAAAAAGAAAAAAATGATAGTTGTAAGTTATTGGTTAATTAATTAACACGTTAGTGCAAGATACTGGAAATTGTAATTCTAACAGTTTAATTTCATATTGAACGTGGTTTGATTAGCATCGAGTGACAGATTCGTAGCTTTAGTAATTCTAGACGCGATTCTTGATCAGACTGCTGATTGAGTCTATCATTTCTTTACTACTTATTACAAAGTTACATTAATTTTATAAATCTAATCACCATATTAAATTTTAACAATATAAAAATCTACAAAAACAATCGATAAACAATTATCCAATTCATTTATTTTTTTTTATTCAACTTCGTTAAACTTCGTTAGGATAAAAAAAAGACAAAAAAAATAAAAAAAAAAACGTCCCTCACGTAGTTGTACATTGAAATTGAAATTGGTGTCCAGCTACAAATCGAACAAAATAACTACATATATACACCTCTGTACATAGGTAGCCCGGTTTTGCATTTTCTCTGTACATATAGTCGTTTTCACAATGACACACTACTGGCGATTGTCTTGCAAACTATGCGGTCGATGCAGCGTGACCTGCAACCCTATAGAGTGTGTCTGTATGTACATATGTATACTCTATATAGCTGTATGTCCTACGGGTCTGTTTTAAGCTTTACCTTGGTGTGTTGTATAGTATATGTTAGAAGGCACCCTACCTACATGTCGAGGCTTTATTATATATGCAAGCTTCTAATGTGACCAAGTACCACAATTTTAATTCATTGATATTTTATTAGGGTTAATGAATTAAATATGAACTTGTTTGTTTATCCCCTTTTTTTTTATTTTTTATTTAAAATTAAATTTTAAAAAATCGCGTGTTTTTTACATCATTAATATTTTTCAATTAATTTTTATAGCTAATTTATACATAATTAAAAAATCGCTTAAACATACAACTCACACCGTAACTCACCAGTATATATAAATTTATTATCTTAAAGTAAACATTACTTTAAAAATGAACAATTTTAATAATTAAAAACTCGTTTTAAAACGCTTACACTCAAAAATTTATGTCTCTACGCAAACATGAAACACTCATGGAAAAGTAATAAAAAAAAAAAAAAAAATGACCCTCTTAATGAAAGTTTTCATATTAAACAAGCTCTCATAACCCACATTATCCCTCCATACACACACACTCACTATCATACTTTTCAACAGTGCCTTTATTTGACTTGAAAATACAAAAGCTCACTATTCTAATTTACTCAAACCACATTCAAAAGTTCATTTTTAAGCTCATTATACATGTTGCTCTCGTCTAGAGTAGAGAGAATGAATGAGTGCGAGTGAGAGTCGGTTAGCGAAGCCAAATCACATGTCACTCTTATATATCTATGTACATATATGAACGCAAACAAGTTTACCCACATCATATATAGGTAGAGTTTAAAGTTCATAAAACAAACTCGATGATAACCATTTATTTAGCTCTCAAAGTGACATTAGTTTACACGTCTAACCGAAAAAGTTAAAATATTATAAATTTGCAAAATTGCACAGCTTGTGTTAAGTAGAACAAGTCAGGCTACTGTCAGACATTAATTTCACGGATGATTTGTTATTTTCAAAAAAAAAAAAAAAAATCTCTGCTACTTTTTCTTTTGAATATATACTATACATTGATTTACATATCATATACCTACTCTTCTATACAACCTTATAGAAAATTCAATCTTCTGGTTTGTATATCAACATTTTTTTTTTTTTTTACGAAAATTGAATTTTTATTTCTACATTTTTATTTGCACAGTCCTCCGAGAGAACTACTACATTTGATTTTTCTTTTTCAAATACATATATATTATTTACAATACATAACCCAAAGTGTCAAATAAATCATTACATTCAATATATAGCGAATTTACTCACGTGACCCTGACTTTCAAAGAAAATCACATTTCCAATCCTGTCACTACAAATCGAACACAGAGTATCTCTCTGATAAACAACGAGTAATTCAAAAAAAAAAAAAAAAAGAGTACGTGTCCCTTTTTTTTTGTATATACCTAGCCCTTGCCTATCGTCTCGACCAACTCTCAACCTATAATTAAGTTAGAATTCACGTGATCGGAAAATCTATATACAGTAAGAAAGAGAAGGAGAGGAATAAAGTTTTGTATGGCTGCCATGTATACATGTCTCTTTCTCTCTCTCTCTCTCTCTTTTCTGTATCTTCCTCACTCTAACATCGTTGGGTTCAACGTCGCCTCACACACAAGAGGATAAAAGAGAAGACAGGGGTTGATGACTTGCCCTCCGGGCCACTTTCCGCGACGTCGCGTGCGTGTATACATAGATATATAATCTGTGTGAAGGCATGCCTACGCGTCTGCAGACATACGTGAGTGAGTGAATGAGTGAGTGAGTGAGTGGTCTGTAGAGCTTACTCTCTTGTGGTCTGTATATATATGTGTGTGTTTCTCTCACACATACACATGTAGTTCTGAATACTTCAAGATGGCCAAAGGGCGGGTAATTGCTACTGGGCGCAACGAGATGTATCTCGCTTGGGTAAATAAATAAACGATGCACTTACCGGCCTCTTGAGTGAAGCTATTTCTTATATATATTTTTTTTATCTGTTTTTTACTTGTATTCTTTTATCTTAAAATTAGATAGTTTTTTTTTTTAATTTGTATGGGTATGTGTAAAAATGTCATTAACTTATTGTTTTTTTTTTTTTTTTAATAAATTGAATTAAAAGATAATCAGATTTTTGTGTTGTTTGGATTGGTTCAAATTATTAATTAAGAGTTTTTTAGTAATGTTTTGTAAACATAATTTTTAAATTTAAATTTTTAATTTTTGTTTATATTAAGTGTATAAATTGATTAAAAATATATTTTAATAAAATTTTAAGTTATTTCTTTTGTACGAAATCGAAACTCAATTTAATTATTGATATTTATATGGAAATGAAAACAATTCATTGATTAAATTTACTACACATATTTTATTATATTTTTAATACTCACGTGATTAAATATGATATCGATCAATAATTCAAACTTAAATAAAATTTCGTATATTGAACACTAGATTGATTACTTTTTTTTAATTAAAACTAACTTGATATATACCAATTTGCCATCTCGATAATGAAATATTCTTTTTTTTCTTTTATTTAAAATAAAAAAAACTCTTATACACGTGTTTAAAAATATACTCTCATCAATTATAAAAATAAAAATAAAAAAATACCATCGTCCTTTTAAATGACAAAACGATAATTTAATGTCATTCGACAAGAATACACACGCAAAATACATGAAAATAAATAAAAAGAATGTGAATCAAGTAAAAAGTTCGATAAACGTTGTAAAAAAAAAAATAGCTTACCATCTATATTTTATTGCATCCAATATTTCAACGTATCAAACTACCATACATCTCACTTTTCCCCAACTTTAATGCCAAAGCAGATGTTAGCTATATATATATATTCCATATTATCGGAAATAATGACAAAGCGAACTCTGTCTTACCAAATCCTCGCCGAAATTTTCTCAATTTCACTCTCTTATATATACCTTACCTAAATCCAACTTTTTTTTTCCTTTAGCGTGTCAAAGATTTTTTTTTTTCATTTTCTAATCGACCTAATTTTTTTTTCTTACTAATAAATGTCATTCCTATATAATTTCACGTGAAATTTATTTTTTGCTATAGTTAACTCATAAGAAAAAAAAAAATAATACGCAGCTGTTCTATATGCTCAGCGCTCACGAATGTGACATTAATCTAACTACTCCTCCTCCTTCTTTTTCTTTTATGCTTTGTTCGACGTTGAAATTCTGCAATGCAGGTTTCGGCATTGACCTATCTTAAAATTTGGTGAGGTATATATATATCGTCAATTCTTTTCCTGACAATCGTTACAATATTCGATTTTCACTTTTTTTTCTCTCAATACACTTTATTCAAATAAAATTTTCTTCAAAAATATCAACTTATTTACCATCATTTTTATATCAATTTAAATACTCAAATAACTTTACCCATAAATATAACTTTAATCACAACAGACAATAAAAAAATCACATAAAAAAAATTACAAGAAACAAGTAAAACTTTCCAAAATCAATCCTCTAATCAAACAAATAATTCAGACCAATACCTTCCCCCTTAAAAAAAGAAGAAAAATCACGTTTCTCACCCACTTTAACACAAACCATCTGAAAAAGTCAGTCATTCACCATCTGTCACGTAATATCAGTTCGTCAATCGTAAGCCGCTCGCGTCATTACTCAATCTCAGCCTCATACCTAATTATTTGCTCCTCCCTCCGTCGTACACCTATATAGAGTTATATATATTCCCATCTCATTCGTGTCCCAATGGACCAGAGTCTGAACCGACGTACATACACTCGATCAAATTGTACATATAGTATATATCTATTGCCCCTAAGGCATTTGGTTCTAGCATATTCGATTGTATTGCTTCTACCTTCTCTCTCTATCTCTATCTCTCCCTCTTCTATACTATTGAGTGTTCAGAAGCTAGAAACAACTCAATATCGTATATACACCTATATAGTCGTGAGAAGTACATGCTACGATTGAGTATACCACACGTATGTATAACTTCTATGAATGTATGTATGTTGAAAGCTAAGTACGTCAATGCATTTGTGCAAAGGCAGTCGATATTTAGATGTTGTTATGTATGGGAAATGAAAAAGTAGAGCTTTTGGTACTTTACCGGATGCAAAGTTGATGATGGATTTTCTTCTTTTTATTTTTTATATCGTTATAGTTTTTATTTATAAGAAAAATATATAAATTGCTATATACTATATCGAAGGCTTTTCTAAAATTGCATTTGCAGAATTTCTAGCTTATTGGAAGGTTACATAGCAAGAAAAAAAAAAATTAAATCTAATAAACGTCGTCGTCCAATGATCAAACTTATAGATAAATTGATGATCGAAAAGGAAGTTAGACGGAAATGAATAAAGATTTCAGAGACATCCAATCGAAGGTTCATAATTTTCATGCGCAGGACACATACCTATACCTGATTTCTGTCCTTCTCTAAAATTTATATATTCGTATATATACCTACACACGTTCATGGACGTTTCCTCTAAATCGCTTAATCCATCCGTACTAAACTAGTTACCACACTCTTGGAATAAATCCTCGGAACATCTGTTGATGATGATGACGATGGCTATAGCAATTTTAATAGTGCGAAGAGGAAAAGGAAGAGAATAGGTATACACCTACGAATCTCTCGAGTAAAATTGTCATTTGGTTTATTATGTCGTAGTAGAGAGTGTGTACATATATATACGAACTATTTCAAATAGTCATTGAACTGAAAAGCCAGTATGATGATCGATTTGTTGAATGTAGATGGAAGAGCATATATATAGCTGAGCGCTTTGTTCGATGTCGTTAGGGTATTGATAAATTCAACCTGATGCTTTTCGTGGTGATGAATGATTTGATGCTTCGCTTAAAAGGTATGTTCTGTGGGAAATGTATGAATATATATTTGATTTTTTTTCTTCTTTTTTTAATGTTATTAAGGGCTTGAGTTATGAAGTTATTACTACTTTTTTTTTTTTATAGTACATGAGATTAATGGTGTAAGGAGCTATAAAAAAAATAAATTGCTTCATTAGAATAAAAAGGTTGTTAAATAAAGATGAAAGATTAAGATTTAAAATTGTATATTATAATTGATATAATGATAGGTATAATTAGTAATATTTAGCATAAAGTTGAATCTTCTCATTAACATAATCGCAAACACGTGCTATTTGAAAGCTAAATCGATATTCTGCTATGATTTTTTTTTATTTTAATACATGTATATATCGCTTCAATGAATTTGCAATATTATAAAAATTTTAGTTTTATTTTTAATAATGCACTATTATTATTATTACGTGGAAAAGAGTAATATAGTAACAATTTACAGCCTTAAAAAAAATTTTAGATAAAATTCTATTTTAATGTTATTGAGTAGGTATGTATATAAATAAAAATTTTACAAAAAATTAAAGGACAGTACATTATAAAAATTATGTTTTATAGCATTAAATTAACTTCACGTTTATGTAGTAAGCTTTAATCAATATTTGTGAATGATGAATAAATATAGCTAATGATATTAATAGTCTTAAAAAAAAAATTGCAACGTCATAAAGATATTAATAATTTTAATACGTCATGTATAGTAATTATACGTAAGTACAAAAATAAGATACTTCAGTTCATGGTTACACGTGCAAAAAATATACATATTATATACAATTTTCTGTAAGAATTTAATTTATATAAAAAATAAGCTTTATATAATATATTAAAAATGTTTTCTTTATATTAAAAAATAGTTTGATATTTTATCAATATTGGATGCATTTTGGTCCTGTATACTGTAATTAAATTTTCAATTTTCTCGAATTTACTAAAAAACTTTCCAGACGTCGGTAAAATATTAAATTAAAATGCAAGAAACGCCAATCTTGATTCTCATTACTTAAAGCAAGGATACTAAAGAAAATAATATTCTTTATATTTGTGTATTTTACCTAGATTCAGTGAATTTTTTCAATATTGATAAAAATTATTTGAATTCAGTAATATAACATTTTCAAATACTTAAAATTAAATTTATAAAATTAAAAAAGAAAAGGCCAATCATTAATTTCATGTACTTAAAAAAATCTTTATCCTCTCATTAATATAAAAATCCAAGCATTACACTACCTTTTTTTTATCTTTTTCTCTCAACTTCAATTTATCAAAACAACTCTCAAATAACATCCCTCTCATCACAATCCCATTAATTTTTTAAAAAATCAAGTATTTTCACAAACTCTAATTACAGTAATTCTCACTCGCTATAGAAAAGTTCATCGTGTTATATACATCCACCCACCTACCAGAGTAAATTCCCAAGAATATGATACTCATCTTGTCTCTGCACTTTTTACCAAGGAAAAATTTTAATTACGGAAAGACCAAGTGCAAAAAAAAAAGTCAGGAGTCGCT
Source organism: Leptomastidea abnormis (assembly GCA_030522805.1). Taxonomy (NCBI): domain Eukaryota; kingdom Metazoa; phylum Arthropoda; class Insecta; order Hymenoptera; family Encyrtidae; genus Leptomastidea; species Leptomastidea abnormis. The sequence continues at coordinate 11,003 of JAPYZE010003809.1, read as the reverse complement.
CGTCATTTGTACGAGTAACTCCCAGCCTAGCTGTCGCCTCAATTATTTTTCTCGTCTTTGAATAAAGTCAGTTAGTTGGTCAAGATGGCTGGGTGTCTTCTTCCGACAGTCTCTCTTACTCTCTTTCTTTCTCCTTTGCTCTTATACCACTTGTTAATTTGCAGTCACGGTCAAGGAAAAAAGAAGAGCTTGAGAAACATGTTGGTTTGATGATGATATGCTGCTTCTTTCCTTACTTCCTAAAACTAAATTAGATCACTTAATTATTGCTGTCAAACTAATTTAATTTTTTTAATTTTAATTTTTTCGTTCTTTTTCATTTTTAAAAAATAATAGGTTATTTACTACTATACTTAATCATTCAATTTAATTTAAAATACACAAGATCATTCAAACAAGTATAATTTAATTAGCCTACCTCATTCCTTAATCCTCACTCCAAACAAAAGTGAATTATCCTCAGCTTGAAAAATTAAGATCCACAATTAGTTTTCTTCTCTTCAAACAAAAAAAAAAAAAATCAATCAACTCCTTCAAACATAATCCTTTTATCCAATAATCAAGCTACCTTTAAGATTTTTCAACTGCACATTGTTATTTGCAATAAAACAAAAAAAAAAAAAATCGTAGTGGAACTTACCTCCTCGAATATCCTCGATAATCCAAGAGCACGACGTGCTGTTACGCGCCATCGAACTGAAAAAAGGAAATCGAGAAAATGAAGAAAAAAAAGGGGAATAAAAAAGTTGAGCAGTAGAAAAAGAAAAAAAAAAGAAGAAGAGTAGTAGTAGTAGTAGTAAAGAGAGATGCCGGTGGCAGTTTCTACGATTTTCATTTCCCTCGAGGGATCAAGAATAAGAAGAAGAAGAAGAAGACGTTAAAACATTTTTTGGTCTTATTCCAGTCTTCTTTGAAGAAGTTCAGGTTATTCTGTATGTGAACGATTGAAAAAAAAAAAACGATCGATATAGAGATGTGTGGGTTCGATTTTATTGTTGAACTAATTGACGACTATGAGGATCAGCAAGTGCGTTTATAAGTATACTTGGAGGGGTTTTATGACGCGTAAGTGCTATCGAGAGGACTTTTTTTTTTTATTGTCATTGATTTTAGTGACGAATGGGTGATAGAAGAACGATTTTTTAGTGAACTATTGAAGTACCTACTCGTCAATAAAAGCTTCATAGTTTTCCTATTTTTAGTGTTTAAAATTTCGCATTAAAAAAATTTTAAGTCACACTTAAATTTTGCGAATAAAAAAAGTCAATAATAGACACATGGTTACGTATAACTCGTCACACAATATCTTACACGTCTTTCTTTTTCAAACATCTCTATTTTCGAAGTGTAAGCAATACAGATTTAAAATGTAGTTCACCTCATGACACATCGACATTATATCAATTCAATCTTACACACAAACATTGCCCTCTTTTCTTTTCTTTTTACTTTTTGGCTATTACTCGTACATTTTTCTTCAGCTTAAAAAAAAAAAAAAAAAATTCAGCTTACAACGAAAGAACACTAAAAAGTAGGTACAAAGAGTCTCAAGAAAAAAAAAAAGAAAAGAGAAAACGCGAGAAGCCAAAAAGTCAACGCATCAAAGACCCTTCGCTTTTTCTCTTCACCGGTAATTCTCGCTACCGAGACGAAATTTTTCGCGCTCGAGCACACCTATATATATGTACACACGACGGCCCTGAACATACCTCTCTTACCTCCCTTTTCTTACTTATATACCACCGGATCGGTGTAAAGCAAAAAAGAAAAGAAAAAAGAAAGAAAGTGTGCTTTGTGACCCTTCGGCTTTGCTAAATGTAGGCCAAGCGGTGGTCGAGGTATTAAAGACGAGCATCTAAACTCTTAGAGCTTGCTTTTGTGTATATAGATATAGATATATATTATACATGTTTGTGTGTACGTACTTCCTAACGTTGTTTTACGAGCTGATTTCGCTATATACCCAGGTTTTGTACGCATTTTACGACTACCGCTTGGATTTCTAACGTTTAAGATACGGTTAAGTCGTAAAAGCTTGTGCGTTGACATTTTTTTTTTTTTTTTTTGGGTTTGATATATCTGTTGGGCTTTTAATTGTTATTTTGATAGCTGGAAGGTTAGTAGGTTGCGATAGAAAAAAAGAATAGTGTTTGGAAATTTTTCTATTTTTTGGGGTGAATGAAGAAAATAGGCTTTGTACTTATTGGTAAAAATATAAGTTTAAAATAAAATTAATCTTATATAATAAAATGATAAATGAGTTTCTACAAAAAAAAATTGACAGAATAAAAAGTATGCAAACAAATTTAACGAATTGCAGGAGCAGAAAATATGATCAGAGAGAAAAAAAAAATTATTTTTCACTCAATTTTCTTTTTTAAATCAAATAATACCGGCTAAAACTTTCCATCATTCTGTTACCGAATTATCGACTTTTCAATTTTTTATAACGTCTCGCAAATCAGCCAATCCTAATAATTTTTTCTCTCACATAAACCACTCAATAAAAAAAAAGAAAAAACAACAACATCACTGTTATCTCACTACGATTCTAAGAAACATACAAAATAAGAAAAAATAAAAATAAAAAAAAGAAAGAATAGAAGAAGAAAGGAAATGAAAGTAAAGTGTTGCTCTTATTTTCATACTTGCAATGAGGAAGCCAACCCGACCTAGTTCTCACACTCACGTTTTCTTTTTCTTTTTCTTTTTTTTTTTTTACTTTATATTGCCGACGTGTCGGTATAGAAAAGAAGAAGGAGAAGAAACAGCAACGAAGTATACGCAATTTTTACTTTGTACAGCTTCTGGTGACTATAGCATACATACCTGCGTTTTCTCATTTTATTGTAGAAGGTAAATGGGTAGAGGTATCGATGGAAAGATAAGATTTGACGTGACAATTTATGTCGTCTTGATTGTTATTTAGATAAAAATAATGTAAAAATTCTTATTGCATCTCTAATCTCACTTTTTTTATTATTTCTGAAAAATATCAAAATTTAAAATCTTACTTGATATATCAAATTAGAAACTTAAGAATACAATATTAAAAAAAAATGCATAACAATTTAAAAAAAAAAATCGCAAAACAATCAAACATAAATCAAATTTATAGCGCATATTAAATTATCCGTTCATCCAAAATCCAATTGTTCATTACACCGTATAACATCCTACTTCCAACTTTTACGCAACAATAAATTTTTCTTTTCTCTCGTATCTTGTGTCCAACAACTCGTATTTACCCTCTCTTTTTTTTATAATTTCCACTTTCTTGATTTTCTCATCCAACTCACCTCGAATTTCCTTCTTCATTCGTCTGATTTTTTTTCTTTCTTCTTCTTCACTTGCCATGTTTAACCAACTCCTTCAATTCACATTGTGTGTACCACACAGTTACAAGCTCTTGCACAATATATTCAACTTCTTCATTCTACCATTCGTTCAATTTCTTCTCCCTTCTCCTTTACACTCGTTCGAAGTCAATAATTTTCACGCAAAGCCGTTAAATTCTCATTGTTGACTTTTACAACGTAATTTAAAAAAAGCGTACCTTTCGTTAAATTCAATTATATTATGTCCAATACGTTTTACAGCTATACTACTATTAAAAAAAAAATCAAATTATTCAAAAGCTCTGATTAAGCTTTCTCTCTCAATACCATTCAATTTTATCTGAGCTTTTATTACGATTACCTTGAGCCTTATTTTCTATGAAATTTTTTTTTCTAAAGCAACGAAGTAAATGTAAGAACAAAAAAAAAAAGAAAAAGATGAGAATAGTTGAATTGAGCGCTCGAGAGTGAAAAAGCGCATATAAAAAAAAAAGAATTTACGGCTCAAAGCGCATCCTGCGATCTCTTCTTCCTTTTTTTTTATATTCATCTTGGTTTAACAATGCGTCATTCGTCTGCCTTTCTCTTTGCAAGCTTTTACTCATATATATACAGAGCGTAGATCTACAGTATCTCTCTCTCTCTTCTCGTTTATCATTTCCGGACTTCCTCTTCCGTAGGCGCAGTTCAACATAACAGGATGACTCCTTGGATGTAGCGATTGTTACACAGCATGGAAAATTTTTTGCTTGATATATAACTTGCAAGATACTTTTTTTATATTATCTTTCTCTTTTCTTTTTCTTTTGTGTATATTGTGATGCATCGCACTGGATTGTTTCGATATGGTTTAAAAGCTGCAGGTTTATTCAGCTTCAGCTTGTAATAACGTGTCTACCCGATTTTCTTTTACCCTTGAATTCGCTTAATAAAACTTGGACTTTAAGCTGATAAGGTTCGGAGGATGACAAAAGGGAGGGAAATTGCTTACATGAAGGTGGTTTAGAACGACGATTCTATACTATGAGTTGAAGCTGGGCTGTAGAAGTCCGATCTTTAATATAAGAAAAAGTTTTCTGAATTACTTTTTGAGAAGTCAATATTGTTAAAAGATCGTGGGCGTCAGCTGGTAAAAATATATATATATATATAAGATTTTTGATTTGATAGCAGGTGGAAATGTATTTTCGATCTGTCAAAGATTTTTTAAGAAAGTTTACTTTTTGTCGAATGACAACCAGATATATATTTTATTAGATAGATATTTTTTTGAATATTTCGGTTGTTATTATTGAAAAATTTTTTTTTTTTTTTATAAAAATAAAATTTATTTATTTAAATATACCTTATTGAAGGTCAGAAATAAAATTTTATTAAAATCCAAGTACATGTAGGATATGATATTGGATATTTTTTAAACCAAAATTTCAAGAGTTTGAGTATATACGATGCACGTAGATATCTACATAGCAATACTCCTAGCCTATATAAAAAAGTACAACTGAATTTTGTATCTAACACTTTTTTATTCTTTGTCATAGAATATAAAAATATTCACCATATGTATATAATTTTCGAATTTTTCAAGGATTTTATATAAAATTAAATGATATAAAAAGTTTCACATGAATTTTATATTTCTTCAAAGGAGCGACTAAATCGTCTGATTTTGACTCTGAATCACTTGCATAAATGATTGCGAACCACATTCAGATTAGTATCATTTTTTAAACTCAACAGTCTGATTCTGGCTCTGAATCACTTGCATAAGTGAATGCGAGCTACTTTCAGACTCCAAACATTTTCGGAACAAAGCCGTCTGATTTTAACTCTGTATCAATTGCATAAGTGATTGCGAGCGAATGAATGAAAACCAGTAAATTAATTCTGAATTGTGAAGGAGTTGTCAGTACTCAAAATAATTTTTAATTAAACTCTGCATCGGTTATTACATTTTTTCTTTTAAATAGTATAAAACTGAATATCCAATTTGCTTATATTTTTAAAACATCAATATTACAAATATATCTTTGACGTTCAAAATGGCAAATCACATGTTTCTCTGCTAAATGAATTAAGTTTATATCTTTATATCTATTGGCCATCACGTATCATTTGAGTCTAGATTTATTTTTCAATTTTAACTGAGGCGAGTATTTCTTTTTTAAAGATAGTCGCAAGAATTTATTTTGTGGATTTATGTCACCGGAACGGATATGCAGTTATGCAAAGCTACTTTTTATTTGATATTTTTTTTAATTTTAGAAAAGCAATAAATTTTTCTGATCCTTTGAAAAAATTTAATATTTATAAAATTTTGTAAATTTGTAAACACTTGCCTAGTAGAGTGATTACATACCAGTAAAATTAATTTTTTTTTTTCAAAAGCTTTTAGTCGCGAACATGGAATTTTTATATTTTACTAGAATTTTAATAAAGTTTTTAATAAACACTTTTTCTTTATTCACCACCGCAATATTTTTTACCAGAACATTTATGTTTTTTTTTTGTCATCCATGGTCAGTTATTTAAGTATAACTTTTGCTACTGCATCACATTATAAAACTACTTTACGTTTATATTCACATTTTAATTCTTTTTTTTTTTAATTTTAATCGAGAGATTCACCGCCAAGTTATAAATCTACGAGAAGTTAAAATATACATTAAAATAAAAGCTCTGCTTTCGCTTAAGAAATTAAAATTGCGACCATTGTTTTCTCTCTCTCAACTTATTTCACCATTTTCGTCTGACCTTTTAAGTTCTAGCGTAGTACTTTATCTTACTTTTCAGTAATAGTAGAAACTGTAATATTTTTTAAACAATTTTAATTACTTGATAACTAAAAAAATATATATTTATAATGATATAATCAAGCTCAACCAATATGTCTCTTCAAAACACAATCAAATTTTTTCTCATAAAAAAACACCACTTAAAAATACAAATCTTAAAAATACCTTAGCAATCTAATTAAACTAATCAAAGTAAAAACAATTAAAGACAACATAATCATAAAAAAAAAAATCCAATCCTAAGCTTAACAAAGGATAAGAAGCGCACATAGTCCTGCAATACACCTAGCCAACGAAGACGCATAAAGACATTGTCGTCTACCTAAAAAGAGAAAAAGAAGGAGAAAAGATCATAAGAGCAAACGCAGCAGCATATAAATCGATACGAAAGCCAGCTATCCTACCAGGCTTATATATATTGGGGGGAGGGAGGGAGTGTATGAAACGCAGGAGGTATAAGGAGTGGAATAAAGGGGGAAAAAAGAGAGTCCAAAGTTTCTGTGTTCGTATACACCCTTCTTGTTTTCGCGATACCAAATCCCAACCCTCCCCCTTTGGAGAAACGTGCCGGCATTTATTGCTTCTGGCTCTCTTTCTTTCTATATACCAATGTACAGTGTATTCCCCTTTGCAAAAGTGTCTTTTTTCTGTGAACGAAAAGTGCTTGCTTCTTGATTTTTTTTTTTACTTTAGCTGAAATATCACAGCTTTTTTTTTTTTTGTTTTTTTTGTTTCCTGCTTTTTTAGATTTTTTTTTTTTTTTTTTTTTTTTCAAAAAATGCTGAAGAATGCATTTCTATTATTTTTTTTTTTTCTTACGATTATTAACAATAAGTCTGCATAAAAATAAAATTAAAATAATTTAATGATTTATCACAGCTAAATAGATGACAATATAATTTAATTGATTAAATTAGCATATCAAAAATAATCAACAATTAAAAAACATAAAACTAAGAAGCCCGTTATTTAGTCAATTTAAATTTTCTCATTGATCGCACATCCCACAAGATATATATATGTATGTACACACATTCACTTTGGTTATATAGAATCGATGTTTCCAATTGATTGACCTTTTAAGAAGCTTTTGCGTTTGTACGATTTAGTAACCGCTTGAATGGACAAGGAGAGAAGAGGACGACTAGAGCTATTTCGAAATGATTTTACAACTGTTTTGGTATTAAAAGCACAATAGTTTTAAGTACATCTATTCAAAAATAAGAGAAATGTTTACTAATAGTATAAATTTATTTTCATTAAAATTATATAATCCATATTATAATTAAAAAACGAAATTGATCTGGTTTTATTAATTATCATGAAATATTCATGATCTGCATCATCATATTTTTTTTCATCAAAAAATCTGACAAAAAATAAAGAAAAAAAGAGAGATAGGCTTACCATACGCTTAAAAGCCAGGTCAAGCTGCATTTAAGAGGATTGCATCAGTGTTTCGTCAGACGTGTATACCCAAGATCCGCATGAAGAAGAAGAAAGAAGAAGATGAAGATTCTGAGAAATAAAAAGTTTCTAGCAGCTATCGTATACCATGTTTGCCTCTCGACATTTTTATTCTCAACACTAAGAAATATATTTTTTTTTTTTTTTTATAAAGTATCAAACAAACTTTACCCGTTTTTACGGAAAAAAAAAAAAAAAAAAAAAAGAAAGAAAGAAACAAAGAAGAAAGTGGCCAGAGACCGCTCAACGACTTTTCCTCTTCTTTATAACGCATAACGTGTCTTTTCTCCACCACTACTCGCTTTTTCTTTTTTTTTACCCCACTTCAGTCTTGCTTTACCTACCATCGATGTATCTTACTTATACATCTCTTGAGATAAAAAAAAAAGATAGAAAGAAAAAAATAAAGAGCTTGCTCTTTTATTTTTTATCCTCGTTATACTTCACCGATCTTATACTCTTTTCTCTCAATGTTGCAGTTCGTTCTCATAAATTTTTTCCCATCATCTTCATCGTTCGCTCGTTCTATAGGTAGTACGATTTACCCTCGTATAAAGCTCCAATTTAACCCTTCTTTTTCTCTTATGCTTCCTAAAATTTTTTAGACTTTTTTGATGTATTTATGAGAACGTTTAAAGATTTTCTTTGATATATCTAAAAAATGCATTTTTGTTTAACATTATGTTGTTTATTACATCAAATTCGTAAATTACTTCATCTCTTCAAACACATAATAATACCAAAAGCTCTAAACAAACATATACGAATGAGATACCACTCAGCAAATGAGAAATACACGATATATATACCTCTATATATCTTATGTCTTGAATTTCTCACATCAAACACCAAAACGACCTAAACTCTCCTTAACAATACAACCAAAGTAATAAGATAGGGATTCCGGTAGTAATGAAAGACACGCATCTCTACGTACATACGTGTGAGTATGTGTGTTTGTATACGATCTTATGTGATAAATGATCAAATTCCGGATTATATGATGTTGGTCGTCGTAAATGGAAGAGTAAGTTTGGCATGGAGTGTATGTGTGAAAAAAAAGAGTATGCTAAAGCTATGCGAAATTAAAATTCCGCATACCAAGTAAGTATAGGTACTCTTATATGGGTGTGAATTTTTGAATTGATAAATTTTCTTACTTGATTTTTGTCAGCTGAATTATTCAAGTTTTTTTTTTCTTTATTCAGCTTTTAAATGAAGATGATACGTGTATGAAATTTAAAAGTATTATTTTTTTTGGTAAGAGATAAACAAAATCAAATGTAATCTAGACTAAAATATTTTTAAATCAATCAATTAATCAACCTCAATATATCTTTTTTTAGAAAGCTTATCATATAAGTTTTTCAAAAATATATGACGTTATCCAACCATTAAATAAAAAAAAAAAAACAACAAAACTTTGCCTTCAGCACGATTTCTAGGAAATCAAAGCAAAATACAATTCAAAACACAAGGAAAAAAAAAATCATGATCAAAAAGAAATTTTTAAATTTCAAAGAATTGTACGCAGCATATTAATCGCGATCTTATTGTAGTATACCGCTGTGATTTTTTTTTTTTGTGGTTCATAAATTATAACTGCGATTACAAAGACGACTTTACCGAGCTAAATTTCTGCAGCACCCACGTCAACTCTCTATGATTAATAAGCCTTGAGCGTGAAACTACCAACCACACATACATACATACATACATATACACATGTATATAGACTTATGCTTATACTTTTTACGTATATTTTATTTTATTGCTACTTTATTGCAATGTAATTCTAACTATTTATTTTCTTAAGTTTGAGATTTGTTTTCTTTTTTATAATTATATTTGTACAGTAATAAATTAAGAAAGTTTATGTGGATACATAAGATTTTGTTTTTAATGAAAAACTATTATTAGTTTCCTTGTTATTATTTTAAGATTAAATTAAAAATAGAAGTTTTAATTAAATAATGAAATTATACTTTTTTTTGTCGGTACGTAACATCTTGCGTAAGAAAAATTCAATAAATTATATTTTATTGTGATTAATTCAATTTCAAATATGACAAACATGTTTTGGATTGTAAATTATTGTGTTATCGGTGAATATAAACCAAGAGAAAATCAATCAATTTTACCATAAAATTTTTTTATTGTTTGACAATAAAGTTTGTGACAATAAAGTTTCGTCGAGTATAAATGCCGTAGGTAAGCCAAAGTCGAAGTCATAGTGTGTTAGTGAAGCTTACCAACACTCAAAGAAATTAACAACCAACCACAAACCAACCATGGCCTACAAATTTGGAGCTTTCATTATCGCAGTAAGTAAAAAAAAAATCATTTTCAAATATTTCTAAGATATATTTAATTAAATTAATGCTCTAACATTTTTATAAAATTATAAGTCCAAAATACTTTTTCTTACTTTATATTTAATGAATATGCATGAAATTTAAAAATCTTCTTTTGAACATATACATAAATGTGATTCGTAGGCTGCTATCCTAATGACGGGATTCAGCGAAGCTAGAGAGTCAAAAATATCCTACACACTATCATCCATGCTGGAGAGCTTGCGAACCATCGAGAACGACATTAAAAATCCACCATCAATTAAGTATATAATAGATACCATCGAAAGTAAGATCAAATTGGCTTCCTATGACAATGAAGTATTGAATGCTCTGGAGAACATAGAAAAAGCTTTAAACACCCCGAAAATTATTGCTTCAGTTACTGACCTGGCGGTAAATATATATCATTTATTTTATTCTATCCTATTTTTTAAAGCTTTTATTAAAAGCTCAGCAAAAAAAAATATAAAGCATAATTTAATAATCTTTTTTGTTAATAAAGGCGCTCGGTTCACTAACCTCGTTGAACAAACCTGCAGCCGAGCTTGAGAGCGAATCGGTAATTTTCTTATAATTATAATATGATTCTTTTTCAAATAAAAAAATATATATATATTTACAAATATATAATTTTAAAAAACAGCAAGAAAGCAAGGAGCAAGAACAACAGCAAGATACTACTGCTGCAAGCGGTGAGCAAACTCAACCACCAGCACCAAGCCCTGTTAATAACGAGAAACAAAGCAACGAAAATAAAAGTAGTGAAAAGCAAAACAGTGGAGAACAGGCGGCGCCGGCGTCGTAAAATTAATCCTTTTTTTTCTCTTGAGTTTACTTAAAAAAAAAAAAAAAACCATGTAAAAATGTCATGTAAACTATATGAAACTTAAAAATGTCGTAAATAAAGCAAGTTAATAATCAATTATATTTATTCTTATATATTTTATTCATTTAAAAAACCGCTGCCAAGTATTTGGCAGAAAGCTTCCTCAAATACAATTTTGCTTTTAAGAAAAATTAATATTTATAAATAATTAAATCTTAAA
>JAPYZE010003808.1:0-29389 GCA_030522805.1 Leptomastidea abnormis | reverse complement strand
GGAAATTATACGTATTTTGCTCATATGAAAAATTGTCAAAAAATTAAAATATTAATCTTAATTCTGGCATAACTTTTTTAGTTTTTGATCGATTTTGATAAAATTTGGTATGGTAGTTCATCGAAAGCCACTCTATTGAATCCCATTAGATTCAAGTCCTTAAATTTATTATTAAGCTTATTGTGTTATAAAAACATACGAATTTAGCTAAGATTGGCCTATTTTAAGGAAAATTTCGGATATTTTTACTAATAGCTACTTTGTTTTTTGATCGATTTTGATAAAATTTCGTATGTAAGGTCCTGGAAGGTCCTTTTTCGATCCTGTTTATTTCCGAGCTCTTAAATTCATTATTTCTAAAAGTATTCAAAGTAGCCCCAAAACGGGGGCTACTTTGAACACCCCTTTCAACAGCTGTAAAAATTTTTCTTTTCAACGTATAAATTCGAAAAAAATACTATAAGGTAGAGGGCGCCGAGCTCTCAAATTAGCCGAAACAGTTTTTCATTCGGTCTAATTAAGCCACCGCAATTAAATAAAGAAGGTCTGAAAGTGTTCAAAGTAGCCCCATTTGACGGTATATAAATGATGAATAAACTTTTGTAGATTTTTTTTTTCATTTTTACAGTCACAATGTAGAAAAAATTTTTAATCTTCATGAAATGAAATAGCGTAATTACAAAGTTAAATTTCTTAACAGATATAAAATATTTTTTATAATCCTTTGCCAAGAGCTACTAAATCGCTCGAACTACACGCGACGTTTTTTCACATTTCATTTCGCAGGAATTTCAAATAATAAAAAGTATATAACCACCGAAATAGCAGTTAAAAACAAGTAACAACTTCAAACTGCCTCTCGGCTTTAAAAGAATGACCTTAAAAAAAAAGATACACACACACACGCACACACACATACAAAGCTAAAAAAAAAGAAAAAAAATTCAGAGAAACTTTGAAGAAAAGAGTCGTAGGAGGCCACATATAAACGGTCGCGACTCGCAACAATACGACGAATGAGTGGAGAGATGAAGAAAAGGTAGAGAGAGTCGAGGGGATGTTCTCGCTCGGAAACCATGTAATTGCGCGTAAGTTCCTTAATGAGATTGAAGTACGATAGAAATAAAGGAGATCCGAGGGCGTAAATGAAAGCGCTAAAGAGAGGCGATTTCGTGCAACCTGCGCGTCCAAGACTCGAGCTAAGGATAGAAGAGAGAAGAGGGAGGCAGGGTTGGCTGGTATAAGAAGAAAAGGATTCGGGAGTTTGGACTTTAGCGCCGACCGCAACTGCGCGCGAGACGAGAGGAGAGGAGTAGAAGCATAGAGAGAGAGAGAGAGAGAGAGAGAGAGAGAGAGAGAGAGAGAGAGAGAACGAGGCGAAGTTCAGCGTCGAAGAAAGGAGTGTGGCGCTCGACTAATTAACATAATTGGAATCACTTTTGCCCATAACTGGCGCTGCAGGAGAGACGGACACTCTACCTCTCTCTCTCTCTCTTTCCCTCTTTTACTCCTTTACCATACCATATGCCGTGTGACGGCGACAGCGGTTCTGACGTACCCGCTATAGCTATACGAACCATGCTAGCTACCCCAAGACTGGAAAAACTTTTTTACTTCTTCACTCGCTCTGTGAGGCTAATTTTCTTTCTTTCTTTTTTTTTTTTTTTTTTTTCTTTTTTTTTCAACCGCTGACATGAAAAGTCTCCGACGAGTCAACGGCCTTGGTTTTATAAGTGAGAACGAAGTTGCGAAATTTGCGAGACGCGAGTGTTGCTAATGAGGATTGAAATTGATAATTTGAGAAATTACCGGCACACGTGCAATTGTTTTTTTTTCTTTTTTTACTTTTAATAATTTAATAATCATATCATGTTGGTTTCAATGATAACTAGTTACTTTAATTAATGTACTTTTAAATTACAAATAATATTGTGTACATATTAATTAAAGATATAAACTACATTGTTGGCTATTCTGTACACTGTTGACTTACAAAGAGAGTGTACACTATCCAAATCACAGATTTTGATAAAACTTGGTACGGTGGGTCCTTTTGGTATAAAATGAAAAAGTTCCAATTCCTAAGGTGTAACAATGATTTGTTTTTGAGATATTTTTTATCACACACGCTTCGAGCGCTAATATTTTAATATTTAGCTAATTAAACATACGAAATAGTATAAAATTTTTAATTTTATTTTAACATTATAAAAAATTAAATTATTAAAAATTCAATTTTTTTTCAAATTTCTAAATTAAGAAAATCTAGTTATTTTGGACAATAATTTTAATTTTTAGTTACATCTGCCTAAAATACTATATATTAGAGTAAATCTTGAGCGTAGAGTTGCAAAAAAACAAAAAAATAAACTGCTTAAAAAAATATATTAATGATAAGCCACTTAATTAATTCTGAATTTGATAATGAAACCACAATTAAAAAATATGTTTGTTACAAAAGTTTAAATAAAAAATTTGGCATGGATATAATTTTTATTGGTCTGTTTTTGTGTATATTGTAATTAAATAAGATTATAAAAGTTCATAGTTATAAATTTATTTCAAATCATTCAAAATAATTTACTTCAAATAATTAAACAATAAATATTTACTTTATATTTTGTTAAAATTGTAAACTTAAAAAATATGTGTATAAAATTAAAACACTATAAAAACTCATATCTTCACTATTCTGATGTAACGTGCGTATAAATAAAATTTCATTATAACCATCTAGACGAAATGCTAAATTTTATCTAACGTCAAGTGACAATTTGATCATACATTATACTTAATGTAATTTAAAAATTTTCAAAATGCAATGATTATATTGAATAATTGAATTTTAGGGGGAAAAAATAGCAATCATAATTTTGATAGAATAAGATTTTTACAGACCTGAAACATTATTTGCTGTAGCTTTGTTATGCTGTTGTTGACAATAGCAGATTGCAACCAGACATTCTAAGCTTCCTTGGATCTATATTTGTATACTCATCTCAGCTGAAATCTCTAATTCGCCAAAACACGTTCAACAATGTCTATTTAGACTGTCTTTACACTATAATCAAACAAACCACATTGCATCGAGCATTGAAGTCATTGGCAAACATAACCTTATAGACATCGTAAATTACCTAAAAAATATTTTGTATAAGTAAGCAAAATGGTCTCGTATGCACATCAAGTATATAATAATTTAAAAGAAATATTTGTTATTCTATGAACATCTAACACAGAAATAAACTTACATATTTACATAGAAACTCTACCCAAATGTATGTATCAGACCATCATAATAGACTAACCAGAGTATTTTGTAATCACTGACACTGCATATACCTATCTAAAGAAGTTTTTTATACACATTTTTTGTTTATTATTTTTATATACTCGAGGTGACTTTGGATAACCACACACGTATTAAAACATAAATGTGAAAATAATTTTACACACTATTACTTGATCATCATTAAAATTATTCTTCTTATTAAAATGCTACCGCAGCATAATAAATCACACTTAAATCCGTTAGGTTATTACAAAATATAGGTAACACACTATAATTAAAAAGTTCTTGCAGCGCCAAGGGCAGAATTTTTACGAAAGTGCTATATCATATAATGATACCTAAGGCAAGGAAAAATGAAGAAGAGAAAAAAACAAAAAAATCGCTAACTCTTAGAACTACGCTAATCAGTTAATCAGTGTGTATTTTCTTACCACGTGATATCATCCAAAACTGTAAATTAACTCGACATATATAGTTATATTGTAGTAAAAATAATAAAATTAAAGCCAATATGAAAAATAAACAACATAATTGAACGTCTTTTTAACAACATGGTGGGCTTCTTCTAAGGATATGTGAAACCAAGCTGCGCACATAATAAGTATAGTATACTGTATACCTGTATATCTCTCCACAAGCACAAACACAAACACACACACATACACACACACACACACACACACACACACATACACACACACACACACACACACACAGTGGCGGTTTTTGGGTGCTTTTTTGGAACTTACAGCAGTAGCGACTATACGCGTTACCCGCGCGAGCTCGTGCGTGCGTGCGTGCGGCCTAATTAGCATTCTGGCTTTATTCGCGAAGAAAAAAAAGAAGAAACGAAGGGGAAGGCAGACGCGAGTGCACGGGAATGCCCGGAATGCAGCCGTCCCGAAGAGGAGGAATGTCGGTGGAGAAGAAGGAGGATTGGACTGTATAGCTTCACCACCACCACGTCGTTTTCGTTGTCGTTGTCCAAAGAAAATTGCATTATTATACAAAACTGACCCACAAGGTTTGTGACAACTCTTTTTTTTTACCTACACTTGCGCTCAGGCTGCTGCCTGCTGCTGTATTAAAGTTTTACAAATGTGCATGACGATTAGTTTGCTTAACCAATTACCTTCGAGAGAATCAAAAAGTAATTAGGTTACTTTTGAGGTTAGTGTGACCTTTATCTTTGTTCGTTTAATAGCAAATATATAGACATTAAGTACTTTTAACTTTTTATAAAAAGAAATTATAATTAGTTGATCAAGGCAAGTATCGTTTTCGCAATGGTAAAACGGATCAGTATAATAAAAGCTTGATTGCCGATGCTGGAGCTCGCGAAAAATTTTGATTAGCAATAAATTTAGAAGAATGTCCGAAAGGGACGCAAAAGTGGGTATGCAAAGTATGTATAAGACATTAATCAAGCTTCCCGTCGCTTTCGCGTTCCACTCGTTTTGGGGTTGAAAGTAGAAAATGAGGGGAGTAACAGCTAATAAGCTCTTTGCAATTATCGCGATACTCGCGTTCGGTCGCGTAGTTACGATGAGCACGGAAAATTGATTGGCATTGGTGTACATTACAGGGGCGAAGGGAAGAGGATGAGTAGTCAATAACAGAAAGGGGAAAGGTATAGGTAGGCCTGAGCTTTGCTATAATTTTGCTCTGATTTACTTTGAGCCAAGCGCGAATGTAGCTCGATTAGTATTAATGTGCTACTAGCTCCTTGTTCTGTTTTGCTTCGTTCACCTCTTTACTCTTGGAAAGAGGGAGAGAGAGGGAGAGAGAGAGAGAGAGAACGTCAATCAGCATATTGTACAAGCGCGCGATGCTTGAGATTTCAGTTATGCCTACGACTAAATATATTGCGGTTGTCGTGCTTGCTTGTTATATAGAAGTGCATGGGATTGTTTGCATTTGCAATAACGAGAAACTATTCAGCTCTTTGTAAATAAAGGAAGCTTATTGTTGCTTAGGTTGCTGATTTTGCAAAATAATTTTTTTCTATTTTTGTCCGTAATTTTTTGCTCCCTCGAAGAGGAAGCTATGTAATTTTTCTACTCTTTTCAAGAGTGACTTTTTTTTAAAGCTTTTATTAAAATCTTTTCATTATTAGTCTATTAAAAATAAATAGTTTTTAATTAGTGATATTGAATAAAAATAAGGGTGAGAACTAGAGTAAAAAGCTTAATATTACTTAATTTTTGGAAATTTATAAAAATAAAATATAAAATTTATAAAAAAAAAAATTTGCATAAACTTTTAAAATAATTTTATCGATAATTAAGCGCATAACTTCGTGCAAGGCCTGAAGTTTATAATATAATGTTTTTTTAGTATGAATATTGAAAAAATATGTCTATCAGTCTGTTAACATTTTACGCGATATAGGTAAAGCTTTTGTTGTACATTCATTTTCTTGAAAAAAAAAAATTAATTTTGGTTTTAAAGCAATTACATTAAAAACATAGTACTTGATAAATACTTTTTAAATTTTCATTCTACGATTTCAAAAAGTAATAATAACAAGTCTAGAAATGTATTATAGATTGAGCTATTACCACAGCATTCTCTCATGGATCCTTCACCCATAAATAAATCTCACCGCTACGAGCCAAATAAAATAAAAATCGTTAACTTGTTAAATTTTAAATTACGATCTCCACTCTAATTATGAAGGAAGTTTTTTATGTTCATCAATACGACAAACAAGTCGTATTTATTATCGAAAACTGCATAAAGCTGTCAGCCAAGCTGAGTTAGATAAAACCAGTAAAACAGTATAATTCTATTTTAATGATGGTCGTAATGTGTTCATTAGAAGTTGAGTGAATATCAATATTTATAATAAACTTTCGAGTGAATAAATTATTTGCAGAACTTCAGCTGTTCTATAATTATTTTGAAATATATCACTGTAGCAATAAATAAGTTACAAAAACATTTGAGGTCATTAAAGTTTAATGTATTAGTTATTTCTCCAATATTACAATGATGATTGCATATTTCATTATAAACACAGCATTTTAATTTAATCATACATTGCTTATTTATTTAAAATTAAAGTTCTTATTAAATATTCTCAGGTGTTATTTAATATTATATTTAACTAAATTTTTCTACAATAAAATTTCCTCTTTAAAAAAAATCAAGGAAAAATTCGTGCATACCCTACCGTAGAGCTTTATAAAGCTTGACGTTCAATCATTGCCACTAAACTAGCGCTGAAATGAAATAATAGATCGTGCCAGCGGTTACTAAACACCTAAAATCATTAATTACGAAGCGTGGCTGATTAAAAATCAGGAAAAAGCGCAGCAGAACAGTCATGGTAGGTATTTAGACACATATCCCGGGCTCTGGAAGAGAGCTTTAGCCAGTCGTAGTTCAACAGGGACTTTAAAGCCATAAACCCCGATTAGTTTGCTGAAGTGGTTTAGTGGTCCGGCCTTTAAAGAGGAGAAAGGATGGGGTGGATTGAGGAGAAGGTGGTTGGAAGGGGGTGAAATCACCATCATAAAACTGTCTCAGTTACGTGCTTAGTCTGGCGTGTACTTTGGGAAACCCCGAGGTTTTCGGTTGCGCTAGATATATACTATTATCACAATCATCTCACCGTAGCCAAAAGAGGCAGAAAGAGAGAGATGGAGGATGCTTTACGATATAGTCTTAACTTTTGTCTCTATAGACCTGTTGAGCAGAGCAAGAACGAGATAACGCGGAGATAAGTGAAGGTAGAGAAAAGAGGGGAAAAAAATGATAGCGAAAAATAACGTGAATGCTTGTACGTGGCATTTGCATTTTTACAGGGGATACTGTGTTTATCACCCTTAAAATATAGACATAGCGATAGGCTTGCGTTAGCTGGCTGACTATGTATGCATTATACACTTGTCGCTGTGAAAAATAAACCGAAGAAAATTTTTTATTATTTTTTTTGTTTATTTATTTTTTTTTTGAGCTTAGAGTGGAGAAGAATACTCACTTTACACGTACTAAACAAACTTTTTTTTTGTTTGAAAAATTTGACTATGATAAATTGTGTTCTTACTATTTTTTGTAACTTAATTTATTTATTTAGTTTTATACCTTGGATAAACCTAAAGCTTTAAGTGAAAATAAAAGCTTATAACTAATAATGTACGATAACAAATATTAAACAAATACGTGATTTGTAGAAATCTAAAGTAATATTTTTATTAAATAAATAAGTTTTTAAATTTATCTGCCCTTTGATTGTAGTCATAAGCCTTGCTTTTTATAATTTTAATATTACAATGCTAAGCTTTAAATTGATGCACACTTATAGTGTATAAGTAATCTTGACCATTAAACCGAATTAATTTAATTTATTGGTATTTCATGTAAGTTATAAACAATATAATAATAAATATTCTTTTTATTAAGCTCATTTTTATTTGTTTTTATTTCTATACAACAAAATACATTACTTTGATTTAATTGAACAACATAATATATTAACATTTTAAGCTTTTATCAGTATCAATAAATTTTTGAAAAATCAATTTTCAGTATGTATTATAAAATAACTGAATAAATAAAATTTGTATAAACTGAGAATTTGCTAAATCAAGTGAACATAATATAAAAAAAAGCTATATAAAATACAAAAATTCCGTCAATTGACCGACAAAGAAGCAAATTTATATATATAGACAAGTTCTTTCTACCGGTAAAGCATCGATTGGCAAAAGAATGAGAGTAGAAGAAGTATACAAGAAAAGAATCGTGGAATGTCGACAGTAACGAAGAGCTTCACATTGGCCAAGTAGTAAGAAAGAGAGGGTAAGGCAAAAGACCCCCCTGGCGTTATTATTCGGCTACCGAGAGACAATCGTTTGCGCGTCTAGGTGAGCTTGTCGCAAGCAAGGTATATATATATATATATATTAGGAATATAAGCCAAAATGAGCGGAACGCGCAACACAATGGGGGCGCGCCTCGAATCGACGCGCGGCTTTCGTTTGATCGGAGCAGAGCTTCTTTGGCTCTTGTCGACTTTTCGTAATCGTCTATGCAGCTGGTTGCGGGGCGCATATACCCGGGGTTGGTGAATGTCGTTGCTTGCGAGTTCTTGGCGGTCTGGACTATCCTACATATAGTTATACGTGCACGACTCATCCCATGTGTGTCCAACTTTTTCCTTTTTTCTGGTCCATGTGAATTTTTTTATTCGTTCTTCCCCAGCGCTTTCTCTCGCTCCCACGGCTGGTCATCACAGCCACGACTTGAGCTCGTTTATTTCACCTCTCATTCTCTTTCTCTTATTTTCCGTAATTCGGCTGAAAGAGAGAGAGAGAAAGAGATAATAGTACAGTATTGCGCTGGTAGCTGCAATGTGTCCTTTCCTATACCAAAAAGTCGCGGACGTGGCAGTGACTAATTATTTAGGGTATACGCTACCGCGAGAGACCCTTTTACCCCTCTTTTTAGCTGCTCCTTTTTAACCATCCAGCTGCTACCCATCTCTCGCGAACTTAAGCTCCTGTCGCATTACGTTTCCTTCGTCTTTCTCTGTTCTTTCTCGCCGTAGTAGTAGTAGTAGTAGTAGTAGTAGTAGCAGTAGTAGTAGTAGCAGCTCGTCGATGGAATTTTTTTCAATCATTCCGTTTTCCCCGCACGCACTGCATTTTTCTGCGGAGTATAGCTCTCCGAACGAGAGACACTTATATGGACTTCGTCACCGCTGCTTCGTTTCACCGGGTTTCTATATACCGCTACACGCGCAGTCAACAGACTACCAAGAGAAAGAGCGACAGATATATAGAATGAGAAAGAGAGAGAGAGAGAGAGAGAGAGAAACTTGCACGCAGCCATTGTTTTGCCACCGGCGTGCTGCTGCTGCTACTACAACTACTACTGCAGAACGAAGACCAAGACCCCATATATACGTATACACTTGACTGCCCAGTTACCACTACCACCACATACTCCTCCTCTTCTTTGCTTTCTTCTTCCCAGCATCGTTCGCGAACGGCCGTTCCAAGCGAGCAAACGGGTGAACGCGAGCGAGCGCGCGCGCGCGTGGGCTATTAGCAATTCAAATTGGCGGCAATTTTTTGAGCGCATTTTTGACCTCCTGTATCGGTCTCTCTTCTTTGTGTCCTCGGACTCGCCTGCCGCCACTATGCACTATACTATACCGACGGGAACCGCACGCCGAAACCTCCGTCCTTATTAAGCCCGCCCTCGCCTTACTAAGGAGCTTGCGTTCTTTGCTCTCTCTCTCTCTCTTGTTCGCTTTCTTACCACGCAGCTCTCTTAGTCTCTCTCTCTCTCTCTCTCTCACTCTTTCTTTTGTTAAAAGTATTATAATGCATGTTGTATATTAGAATGTGCTGCAAAAATACTGTTAAATTTTTTTCTACAATATAAGTACCTAAAGACCAAGATACATTTACTTTCTTTTTTTTTTACGCTACATCGATCATGTTTATAAATGAAATTTAGTTCACACCAAGTAACACCCCTTTATGCTTGTAAAATAACATTATTTTGTTATTACGAGTTTTAATTTGTGAAATTTAAACAACTTATTTGGCCTTATTTCGTAGTATTAAGCTTTTTTAAAACAAACTATTTTGAGATATAATTTTACTTATAAATTTTATTAGGAAGCATGACTCTTAGCATCATGGAAAAAAGCATTTTTTTAAATTTTTTTTCACATATGAAATGATGTAGGAAGCTCAAACTTTTTTAATCATATTAATTTATATTTAAAGTACAAATAGTACATTTTTGACCTGGTGCGGGAGGTGTGTTGTGCCTCACCCGGAGGTTGTTCGGCCGAGCGAAGCGAGGCTTAGGCTTCCTTCTCTCCTGTGATCTCCCCGCACTGCATTACATGCACTCGTGGGATCGGTCTGCACACTCGTGCGGCTTCACCGATGACTCGTGCGAGGTGATCACAACTCGTGCGGGAATGATGCCTTTTGCGCCCTTGTTACGAAAATATCTATTTTGTAATTCCGTGCGTAAAATTCAATTTTATGCACCGTTTTGGGTGTGTAAAATACTACTTTTTGACACGGTGCGAAAAAGACTTTTCGGCATCGATTGTGTCAAATAAAAGAAAAACATTTAAAATTTGCATCAATATTTTTTTGTGAATGTATTTTTATTATTGAATTGAATTTACCGCAGTCATTACAAAAAATAGTGTTCGAAACTCGTGCGTACACGCTTTTTGTCGCTCTCATGTGATCCCCACACACTCGTGGTTGGCTTCGCCAACGACTTGTGTGTGGTGATCACTACTCGTGCGAAAAAGACGTATTTTACGTCCTTGTTACGAAAATATCTATTTTGATACAAGTTCGGTAGAGTAGATTTTTGATTCGTGTGGAATTGTTTATACGAATCAGGAATCTACTTTCTCGCACTTGTATCGAATGATATTGTACGACGCACGTAAAGCTCGGTTCTGTATATGCATAATTGCAGAGCGTGCGTAAAACTGAGCTTTACGCACGAAGTATCACAAAATAAATTTATTTATTTTTTTTAAGCTTTATAATTATTTTAATAAAATATTTGGCAATATTAAGTATTAGTAAATAATATATCAGATTTAATTATTCTCTAATGGATTAATTTATAAATGTAATTTATTCTAAATCACATAAATAATGGAGGGGTATATAGGTCGTAAAGTTTATCACGTGTAATATAACTTGTAATTCCAATTGAAATGAATTCCAACGTATATTCATTAAAAGTTATCTTGGTAAATTGCATTGATGGAAAACTTTGCAAATTCTATAACAATTATATCAAAGCTAGTGCAGTTCAAAACTACTTTATTTTTGTAACATATTCGTTAAACAATAACGTATATTTACATATGTACTTCACGCAGAAAAAGTATAAGAATTGTAAGTATGTTTGCTGTTTAAATATTTCATGTATAAATTAATAAACAAGCCTTTTGTTGCACTAATATTTCATTTTCGTTAAAATTAGAGTACAGATTCTGAATTATACTGCCGTATTACTTTAAAGCCAGAAATCTGAAAATATTATTAAAATAATTATCCTTATATAATCTACATATAGTAAACCTAAAATTAAATTTACAGTATTTTGTATAATAAATATTACCATTATTTTAAATTTTATTTTGAAAGAATTGCAAGCTTCAACTTATAAGTTTTCTATCACTTGCCATTCTGAAATGCACAATGTATATTCCAACTTCATCCTCGGTAACGTCAATCAAATCTACCAAAAGAAAATTTGAGCTGCCAATGCTTACTTATTTTTCGTTCATCCGGAATTCAAACTGGCGTAGACAGACGTTTAAAAGACACTCTAGCCACCATCACTGTTATTGGCAGTCCTAGAATAATCCTTAATTAATTGAAGCTTGCCTCTCATTCTAGCTCTCTCTCTCTTCTCTCTATCTTTTTCTTTCCGTGCAACCGAGCCCTCGTCAAGTTTCGATAGGGCGCGACTTTGGAAACTACTCTCGATTAACTTGTTAAAAGCCCAACAGGTTAGCGGGAGTCCAGAGATGGAGTGAACCTCTGCACTGATCTTCAAGTTGAGTCGTATTGATAAGGGTTGTAAAATTCTGCCAGAAGCAGATTCGTCACGGCGCAAAGCAGATTGAAGGTCAGGTGAGCGAAGTGATAGTTTTTGCACTAACATAAAACCTCGATTTTAAGGCAACATAATTATACGAATGAAGACTTTTTTTATTGCTTAACTGAGACGCTTGTTTTGAGGTAGCAGACATAATAAGTGCACCTTATCAGAATAACGTGGTTATTTGGCGGAAAAATTTAATTGTCAATGGTATTGATAAATCGTTTCTGTGAATAGTATATTACGCACCTAGGCAGGGCAAGTAAAGAAGGTCCCAGATCACCAGGATATTCACGCCCGAGACGAAGTCGAGCCAGGCGTGAATCTGGTGATCTGAGGCTTCTTTACTCCCTGCCGTGGTGCGTATACGACTTTTCCGTCCGAAGCAGCCGGGAAGCAACAACTTCCCTTCGGGCGGCGGCTGGGAAGTTGGCGTTTTCCAGCTGGAGGACGGAAAATATCTTATATTAACAAGGAGACATAAGGTATTCGGATCATGGATTTTAATGAAACTTAGTACTGTGGGTCCTTTTTGGATAAGATAAAAGAATCCCAAATGCTACGGTCCAACTCTCTTTGATATATATCTATCATCAAAGTTTCAGAATTTAGTATTATTTTATACAGCATTAAATTCATTAACTAGTATGAAGTATTTATTTGTTTTTTTGGGCTGTTTATGATGCATTATTATATCAGTGTTAGCAAACAATAATTATCATATTACTTGTTTATCAAAATTGCCCTAAAGTTGAAAACAATAGAAAAACTTTTAAAAATTTTTATTATTTTTCCTAATTTTAAGGCTACTTTCAAAAACAAGCAATGAATAAACAAAAAAAATTTTGTAAAAATCTCTTTACACGTTACTTTTATTATTCTTTCGATTGCTTTGCAGCAGAAGAAAAGCATTTTCTATGGGAGTTTTATTCGTCTAAGAAAAAGTCATAGGTATACAGAGAAAGAAAAAAAGAAAACAAAAAAAGAAAAAAGTCTGCGAAAAAGAAAAAAAAAAAAACCAAAAAAAAAAAACAAAAAAAAAAAAAAAAAAAAAAAAAAAAAAAAAAAAAAGTAGAAATAAAGGACCCAGTCGGGTACGGTGTGATTCCGTCGATGTAAATCCGTCAAGCTCGCTCTAGCTGTACAGTTCGTCTCGAGATAGCGGAGAAGAGTAGCAGTCTCGCACATTCTCGTCGCAGCAACATAAAAAGAGCCCTGCTGGTAAAGGACACGAGGATGTGTAGGTTAGCTCAGGTGAAAGAGAGAGAGAGAGAGAAAGAGAGCTGGTCTGTGTCCCAGCCGTATACTAGAAAAGTAGGAGATAAAACGAGCGGCTTCGTCGTCGCGCTACAGCTGCATAATGCAGCCGGCGCAGCTACTTTTCGAAATGAAAAATGGAGTAGCACACCCGGGCACAAGTCGTAAGTTTCGACGTTATGTCGGTGCGCGCGCGAGCTCACGGACCGGGCGTTACTTATTTAACTTTAGTTGCTGCCGGCAGCAGCTTCTTCTAGCTTCTTCTTCTTTCTCGACTCTTTCTCCCCTTCCTCTTCTATATACCCGCGTTCTTTTTTCCACCGAGTTGTCTCTCTCTCTCTCTGAGCTTTGAAAGACGCGATAGCTTACTGTCCTCTCTTTCGCGAGCTATAGTATACACTGATATATATACGAAGACGGACTCACTTTGCTCTTACAGGCGTGTCGCGCAGAAGAACGCGAGAGAAGACGGGAGAAAGGCCGATGTAAATAGAATTACTTCTTCGGCTTTTTGGACACCGGGGGAGCCAAGAGCTGCTTTTCCTTCTTACCCGTACAGAGAGACGCGGATATCTCTCGTCTACTGTGATTCTCGGATGTTTGAGAGATATAGTCGGATGACGCGACGAGAAGCCTTGCTGCTTGTTTCTTGTAGTTTTAAAGAGCGACTTAATTTTGAATTTCTTTTTTATATTTGATGAGGTTTTATGTGCTGGCGAAGCTTAGGCTTGAGCTACCGTGGACCAGCCAGCTTTCTCTCGGCTTCTCGTTTCTTCACTCTTGCTTTGCTTGGCTTTGCCTTCGACAAGCAATTTCAGCCAGTTAAATGACACCACTGAAGTTGTTTTCTCTTCTTCTTCTTTCTCATCCTGTTTACTGCTACTGTTGCAGTGTTGACATTAACGTCTGAAAAAGAGAGCACTGCTGTTATTTATTTATTTATTTATTTATTTATTTATTAGAACTCAAACGAGCACGAATGCTCTTTTACTTGTGTTTCATTAAGACAGTACAAGACAATACGCATCATAATATATATTGTACGGTGTCATATACGTTCATTTACCGCCGGATTACAAATCAGTCGGAAAACCAAACTAAGACTCCTCAAGCCGCGTTGTCAAAATCGTCAGATGCCAGTTCTCGAACCCAGGTCTCTAGGTTATACGACTGGAACTCTACCGACTGGTCCGCGCACTTTTTTTTTTATTGATAAACAAGCCTTTTAAAAAATCTATGCTTTATATATTATGATAATTATAAGTTTAAATCTAATAAATTATAAAAGCTGTAAGATTTACGTATTTTTTACGAATGATTAATAGCCCAATAAAAAAGAATCAAATCAATAAGTATAAATATTTTTTAACATGTATTCATGATATACTTCGATGTATTACATCTAAATTATTTTTTCTAAGTATATAAAAAAAGTTCTGACCTCACCCTTAAATATATTTACTTTCGCTTCGCAAATATTTCCGCGATCATTTTTTTAATAAGAATATACGTGACCCGCTCATAATCTTACAGTATCTTATTATTTACTGTGCGCGTAAAGACAGATACCGACTATTCCGATTGTATTTTGTTACTCATAAAAGCAAATAAAAGAAAAAGAAAAGAAAAGAAAAGCCATTAAAACTAGAGGATCTGAAAGAGCTGGAAAAGCAAGGGGAAGCAGGAGAGAGAGAGAGAGAGAAAAAAAGTTTTGCTCGCCGGTCCGCGTCGGAGACAAAAGACGAAACGTCCAATTCCGAGGTGTATGGCTTTATCGTCCCTCCTTTGTTACTTTTATAGCCCGGCGAATCCTATCGTAAAAACCGCAAGAACATTTCGCATAGACGTATATAATATAACCTACCCATGACCAGAGACGCGAACACGCAAACTTCGCTTACGCACATGACATCACGCTACTCTATTATATATACCTAGGGAAAGAAAGAGAGAGAGAGAGAGCAAAAAGCTTCTCTCGATTCCGAGACTTTGATAAAGCATGAGGACTGCGGGAAGAAGAAAAAAAAACATATTATGTTTGTCTAGTTGCGTAAGAGTCGGACAAATTTGATATTGATCTCTTCTCCTCTATATTTTTTTTCTCTGTACTTTGAAAGTGACTCTATAACGCAATATTACAATTTTTTATATTTTTTTTTAACACCACAATATATTTGAAAATTATTACATCTCTCAACGTAACACATTCCCATTTCTTCTTTTGTAGTATTTATGACCATTTAAATAAGGTAAAAAGTGAAAAAAGCAAAGTTGTTTAAAAAAAAGTTTTTATGAAAATCAAGACATAATCAAGAAGGAATTATAGTGGTGTGCTTTAACAAAATGATTAGCGCAGTAGACAAATAAATTATTTAGCAAGAAAAAGGAGGGAATGAAGTAAGTTCGAAGATCGACACACTTGCAAGCTACCTAAATACCACGAAAAGCTTCCCGTTAGGTCAACTCTTTATATACCACCCCCCTTCTACACTCTTCGACCGATTGTTTTTCGCTCGTTTCCGCGCCAGGTGATATATACGAGCACGAGAAAGTTTGCTTCTCTCTCTCTCTCTCTCTCTCTCTCTCTTACTATCATTCGCCAGAGGTACACTTCCTTTACCCCTCCATGAGTAAGAGAGAACAAATCGCTCCCCGAAGCTGGAAACAACTGCAGTTTACGAGCCGGTGTGCGGAAGTCCGTTCTAAAGACGATAAGTCGCGATCAATGGACGTCTTTTAAATCAATTTGTATTTACCATCTCTACTTTTTTTTTTTCTTTCAAACATTTTTCTTTTGGCTGTAATAAAATAACTCAGGTTGTCTTATCAAGAAATTAAGTGATTTCATATTTTATTACCAGTTAAATACGGTTAAAGGGAGTGGAGAGGGCTCTTTTTTTATTATGCTAATATATAAATTAAGTGTCGTAATTTGATGTCGGCTATAAAACTCGGCTTGATAATACATCGTTTCTCTGCGTTTAAAATTCTGCAATACCTTGTCTACTTAAGGCGATAATTTTAACAAACTGTACACCAAAAAATCGTCTACTATTTCTAACTGGAAAAAATTCTCAACTCTAAGATTAAAGTTGTAAATTATCAATATATTAATGGATACCGATATAGATAAGAGAAAATAATAGATTTTTGGCGATGCAAAATCTGCAACAACATTGAAAAATATAATCTTTTAAAAATTAAACTTAATTACCATTTTGTTCAAACTAACATCATTACAGAAATTCTAAAAAAATTCCTTGCAAATGTTAATTGAAAAGAGTCATTTAAAGTTTGTCGTACTGTAACTCTTTAAAACTCAATTTCCGGCAGCATGAGCCAAAAATTTTGCATGTATCGCAAATATTTTATTTAAATCAACCTCTCCCCTCCCCTCCCCCTCTTTGCCATGGTTCCTTCTGCATATGTTTGCTTTTATCCTTGGATGCGGTTTGTGTTTGCGCATTGATGCGATGCATGATTATACGCGATAATAGCGTAAAGTAAGACCGATGTATCATCACATCACACTTCGCGGGAGAGGCTGGACGACAAGTTCTCTCTACGTCAGTGTCGTGATGATTGTAAAGGGGGATTGTGAGCAAATGTGGCCCGGATTATACCAGGATAGAGCGAGACGACCTTGTATATAGCTGAGAATATGTCAAGCCTGCTTGCATATTGCGCTATGTGGGTACTAGTACCTAGTATATGCGCTATCTTCAATTGCCGCTCTGTTTCATTTTATAGTCTGGCTGTAATGGAATAATGTTGAACTTGGTCGTATGTCTTCATCATCAGATCAAAGAAAATTTGAAATTCCCAGTATTATTTCATTGATGATTCAAATAAACAATTAAATTTTATGATGGAACGTAAAAGTAAAAAATATTTAACTCGTATGTTTTTATTCAATTTTTCAATTCCCATTTTTAATCACATATTTTGAGATATTATTTAAGATATTCTTAATTACTGCTTTGCATCCAAAAATTCTCAAAAAATGAATGAAAAATTAGATTTATTGATATCTATATGACGCTATTTACCAGAAGATTATTTCTTTAAAACTCTAAATTAAACTGTTGCTGAAAGTTTGAAGTTTTAAATATACAAACTGTTTTCGAATAAATGTGTCATTGGTTTTATAGTTAAAAATAGAAGACAAATTTAAAATGACAAGTACGATTCTAGCAAAGTTTGAATTACGATAGATTATAAACTTGAGACACTAAAGACACCATTAATTTTTTTTGTGAATGTTTAGCTCAATACACTACATTGTAAACGATTTACCATGGGGTATGTAAGCTTAATACTATGATAAAAAGAAAGTCGCTTCGCTCGTGAAGTAAACTTCATTCTCGGGCATAAAAGCTCACTTTCGCTCCTTGGTGCATATAATATACAATTTTGTCTATTATTTCATATGAAGACCACAATAAATATAACAAGATTCAAACAGAAATCTTTCCATCATTAGTAATCTGTAGAATCTAATAGCGTCTCTACCGAACTCAATTATTATTCGTAATTTCTCTCACGGATGACCAATGTATGTACCTATAGATATAGGCACGTGCAGGTACATGACGAAAAGGAAGAGTAATAAGAAAAGATGCGTAAGAAAGTATGAGAAGAAAGCGAAGATTCGGAACCACGCCAATTTGAGGATATGGTAAAAGAAGTAGAAAAAGGATGCAGGCACTGCGACTCCTTATTCAGACACGGATTCCCTGGCCATCAAAAAGACAAGATTACTCTCCTAAAAAGCCCCGAGGGAGAAACACGAACGTATACCCTTCTTCTCTCCCCTTTTTCTTTTAAACCTCCTGCTCTCTTTCTACATCGTTAATCGCCATGTGCACCGTCCACCTCTTTTAGTTTACATTAATATGGATATCGCGCACTACTCGACTACCAACTAAGGAATCTACCGGGGGTGCGAGTGCCAAAAAGTGCTTGCGCTGCTGCTGCTGGTCCGCTGTGTCAATGAGTCTGCAGCGTGAGAAATAATGCACACGAATTGCTTTTCGGTTCGTCTTGTGTCGTACCGATATATGTTCGCGAAAACGCGAGACAGTATAGAGGTATACACATATAAATACAAGTTCAAGCGAGAAGGGGACCACCGCTAAGAGAGAGAGAGAGAGAGAGAGAGCGCTCTCTCGAAGACACAAGAAAAAGTCATTGCTCTTTTTTTTTTTTCAAATGAGCATCATTCCTAAACGGGTGAATAAGACTCAAGGCTGCCTCTAAATGGCTATCCTTCTTACTATATAGTGGCCCGCTGCAATGCGCATGTATATAGCTTGCATGTCACGTGAACTTGTGTGTGCGGTACTATAAGGGGGAGCTCCGTTGGCGGTGAGATCGACAAGTCAGAGTGAAAGGGTAGGGCAGAAGTAGGTATATACAGTATATAGAGGTGAGACCACCGTGGGACACACGCATGTGACGAGTAGCAGCAGAAATGTAAGTTGCGATAAAGCATGAATTGTGTGTGTGTGTGTGTGTGTGTGTGTGTTATGCAATATACGTTCAGGAATTTGGCCAACGTGTGTGCGCCTTAATTCATATTGCTTTATTATATATTGGTAATGGGAATTTTAATTTGGCAAATTAAATCACTGTACACGTGTGCTATTTAAATTTGGTATAGGCAATGTTTTTTTTTTGGGGGGGGGGGCTGACTTTATAGAACTTTGTTGGTGCAAAGGACACGTGCGTATTTTGTTCTTAAATTATAATAACCCAACTCTCACATAACCAATTTTAAAGTGTGAATTAATTGATTGAGTCTGATACTTTATTTGACAGTTAGGATGATGATGTAGAATATAATTTACGAGATGTATATAAACCGAGTGAGATCATGATCTTGTTTAGAAATATTGGTATAATGGAATAGATTGAGTTATTAATCTGTGTGAAATATTAGTATAAACTTATTTTAAGAACAACATTTTTTATGTAAAACGTCTTATATAGCATGTATGATAGGTTTAAGGAACGCATGCATATGGTTTCAGTTTTTATCTAACAATGAGATATTTGTTTAAAGTAGATACTTCATAATATAAGTTGAAATTATAACCCATAAATGTAAAATCATGGTTATTAATGTGTTTACTGACTTTAATTTAGAACAATTGATAACTAAAACATTAAAAACAAGTACAAAAGCATAAAAAGACTTGTTTTCTAAAAGCACTGCACAAAAAAAAAATAATAAGACATGTCAATTTAATAGGAGTCTTCTATTTCGGATTAAAAAATCGATTTTTTCATTTTTCATGAAAACTTATTTAAATAAAAAGTATTCTTAAGTATCAAAACTATATAAATAAAAAAAAATTTAAATATACAATGTAAAAAATTTTGCAATTAAGCCTATTTTTACGAAACTGAAAAAAAAATTTGAAAACGGTTGAAAAATCAACTTTTAAAGTAGAAATAAGGTAGAGTTTATAACATGAAAAATGCAATCCACAAGTAAGCCAAGTTCGCATAACACATTCTTCCGATAATCAATGACTGTCCTGTATAATGTTAGAACAAATTGATCAAACGACAAGTAGATCAGCCATAATCGTTTGCTCTATCAAAATTGAGGTAAATTAGAAGAGGAGATATGTAAGAGTACCTATGACACCCTTTCTTTCCCTCATCGAGCTCAGACTTGCATTGTTTTGTTATAGGTGAGTCTGCTAAGCAAGCCAAGTGCAGGTTTCCCTGATTAACGTGTACTTATATATACACATAAACGCATCGATTACCCGAGGCGATAACTACCGTGCCCGTGACCTGTTGTCTTTCTTGCTCACTTGCGGAGTTGAGGCCAACTTGCGAGACGAGCTGAACACACTGCTTTTGACTCCACCTATTTCCAAAGTCGAGATCAAACTTGCGGCTTGAGCTAAGCCAGTCGAAACTTATATTTCTGGAGCTACACGAGCTTCCCCTACTCTCTTACTCTCTCTCTTTCTTTCTCTCTCTCTCTTTCTCTCTGTTTCTCGACCCTCTTCAGTCAGTACCATTATCATTTTTGAAAAGTAAGTATTAAGTTACGAGCGGCGCGCGCTCGTGTATATAGCGTCTCGTTAAACGACTATTAGTAGCTTTGCGCCGCGGCGATCCGATACCCCATTTAGCTTGCTATACACTACTCTCTTTACCCATAAGCTAGCTTCTGAATGATGTATAAGGATAGGAGTTTCGAAATTTCTGACTATATACAAGCCCACCGCCCTTGCTTAAGCCCAAAGCATCGTTATAAATGGTAAATTTTCGCGAAACTCTATAGGGAGGTTATACATATAGCTTGATATAGCCGTGTAATGTGTGGAATTTTAAATTATATGTATATCTTTTGCTACTTACTTTTTGGGGGGTTAATAGGTAGAAACTTTTTTGTTATACAATGAATGATTAATGTTGAGTTTATGTGCGGTTTGCTTGAGTCACTATATTGAAATGTTATACATTATTTGTTTTTAAATTTGATGATATATTAATTTATTAATTTATTCATTTTGAAGCTTGGAAAGGCTCGTCAACATCAGAGTTTTCCTCTACATCTACAGGTTGTGAGTACAAATTCTAATATCGCTTATAAATCTAATAGAATGTCAAAAGGCTTTCTTAATTGAATTACATATTTTATAAATTTTCGGTGAACTTGAATAAAACATTTAAAACATACTTTTAGTGAAATTTGAAGAGAGATTTTAAAACGTTGATTATTTGAGATAATTTAAAAATTAAGTGAATCAAAATGCTTTTTTATTTGAGAAAATCTTAAAATTATCATATGATAAAAAAACTAAATTTAAAAAGTCTCAGGGATTACCTTTTTTTAAAAATGTATTGACATTAAATTATAATATTTGTATTAAAATATATCTTATGAATTATAATCATAGATATATTATGAACATAATTTATAATCACTAATTATTATTAATATTTGACTCATGTTCAATCTTTAATATTTTGATTGTAAGTGTACGACCTCTACACGATGTTAGTTAGAACTATGCCTCTAGATCAATAGGAGTAAGGAAAAGAAATAAGAGTACATTTTCGAGTGCGATTGCTCTGATGGTAATTTAACGGCAGTAGCTTAGTATCCGAAGCAAGGTAGAATTTCCATAGCATGGTAACTTTTAAACGTGAATTCTATCATGGGGTAAACAATTTTATATCACATGACTTGTCGCTTTGTAAATTTAACAACAAAAGATATTTTGTTAAATTAGTCAGTTAAACGATTACCACAATCATGCAAGTCAATTGCGACGTTATCTTCTACAAATAATAAACTTAATGAGTTATAATATTAAATAAAAATTAAAGCATTTAATAATTCATCAGTACAAACATTTATTTATTTATTTATTTTATTGAAACTTTTTATAACAATCAGTTTAGATCAATTTCATTCTCAAAAATGTAGATATCAATATTTATATAATCTATAAATAATAAAGAGCATTCGTAAAAATAAATATACCGTAACCAAATTATCGCAGTTCCGCATCCATTTATTATAGAAAAATCATCTGCAAAGGGTCGCTAAAAAAAAAAAAAGTATGTATGCATAAAAAGAAGCATAAATTTTAATTACAATCGCAGCGTCGACTATTTTTCCATATCCACAAGAACTTCGTTGCTATACTGCTACTACCACTGCATTACCCCTTAGCTCCCAGGGTGATGACATACGACTGGCAAGGAATGA
Organism: Leptomastidea abnormis; assembly: GCA_030522805.1. Taxonomy (NCBI): domain Eukaryota; kingdom Metazoa; phylum Arthropoda; class Insecta; order Hymenoptera; family Encyrtidae; genus Leptomastidea; species Leptomastidea abnormis. The sequence goes on along the minus strand of JAPYZE010003808.1, from coordinate 7,487 downwards.
ACGCGCAGCCCCTTGCAAGTCGAATCGAAAGAAAAAAAAAGACAAAGTCGCGCATTATTCAAATTTTATATTCGATTATGCAAATTAATGTGAGTCGTATAAAAATGTCTATTTCTCTTTCTTTCTTTATTTCTCTTACTATATAGCTCTACATATTTTGAGCGAGCGATTTTTATGATTCTTCGGAAACTAAAGTCTGTGGCGCCACGCGTCTCTTTCAACTTGCGCGCCAATTCTCTGGCTCCCCTTTTGTTGTTGAGAAAAGGGTCATTGCGTCACCTCGCCCCTCTTGTCGCGTGCAAGCTGCAACAGCTTTGCCGACCAGAGCGTGAACTGGCTATTATGCTACATGAAATTCAAACAAGAATTAAAACATATTTTATAGATTCTATTGTATGAGTTCAAAATACATTTTGGTTTTGTAACTTAAACTTTTTCCGCTATAGTTTTCAATTAGTATTTATGTTTCTTCAATAAGTTAATATTATACGCAAAAAAATGTTAAAAATCACTTATAAGGAGAAGGTTTGATCTTTAGAAGCTGAATTTTGACAAAACTTGAGGACATTGCTATTTTTTGGAAAAAAAATTTCCTGTTTTTTCTTTTTGTCTAGTAGGCCTTTTTTCCCGGCCTACAGGCTAATATATGTAAATATATAAATTTATCAGCGGTGCTTCTTTCTGGTTTGTGTAGAATAAGATCAGTGATAGATAAAGTTTAAAGAAATATTTTAAAAGTTGAGAAAATCATCTTCAATTTGATAGGTTATATGTTGATAAAATATTTATTCTATCAAAAGTTACAGTAAATGATATGAAATGATTTTGTTACGTTCTATATGTGGTTCTGTAAGTGCATACAAAGTTAGACTATATTTTAACATGAAAAAAAATACGTGAAATAATCACCATTTTTGATTTACTGTAACTTTCGATCCTATATTTTACAATTTCGAGGTCCCTGTTTTATTCGTGGTGTGATTGGCTTAGAAAAAAACAAAACAAAACCAGCATAGACATAATAGATGATGGAGAGCGTGAAGCGCGCCTACAGATGACTAATAGAATAAATATTTTATTAAGATATAACCTATTAAATTAAAGGTAATTTTCTCAACTTTTAAAATACATTTATAGTGATATTTTTTTTTTTTAACAAAGAGCATTTTCTCCAAGTTAGGTCAAAATCCAGTTTCCGGAAGTCAAACCTTCTCCTTGTAAGTGAAATAAATATTTTTAAAATCAAAGATTAAAATTGATTAGTATTAAAACTGATGAGATGCTTAGAAATAAATGCTAACGAGTACAGTAACTACTGGAAGGCATACCAGGCAATCTCTCTTGGCTTGCAATATCATGCTAATAGCATGGTAACAGCTTCCACGCCAAGATCTCAACCGTCCTAACCCCATCCCTACCCTTCTCGGATTGCAAGTGGCTTAACCAAATTCCATGCATATTTTAACGCACTAGCAAATTCGTACAAGAAAATTGGTTCTGTTCTGATATAATATGCATAACCGATTTTGCGGTTCTCATGGCCAATGTATAAACGTTTCATGTATCCTTTTACCAAGTGTTGCCGCTACTATCAACACATATGCAAAAGTTTTTGGGTCTTATCATTAGTGCAAGAGATGGAACAAATTGATGTTTACAAAAAAATTCTCATAGGCGATATTTTTGAGTACTTGGTAATTGATAAATCATCTCCGTGAAAAACCATATTTTTGTTGCATCAAGTAAATCGTAGCATTTTTTGCTTTATCAAAGAGGAAGCTATGTAATCATGCCGAATTTTTTTTTATAAATTGTGTTAAAAATGTTTTTTATGATGTAAAAAGTTGAAAAATATTATTTTTTTCGAAAATTTTTTTCGTGTATCCACTTTTTCGTGTACGGATATGGTTGTATTTTTTTTTGAACCATAAAAAAAATTAGTTTCCTATGTTTAGATTATAACCGGACAAAGTAGATTCGATGAATTTTTTATGAGGATGCTGGGAAAAAATAAAAAAATTTTTTTTTAGACATTTTCATTTTTTTTTGTTTTTTTTTTTAGTTTTCGAAAAAATGTTTTTTGAGATTTTGACGTGTTAAAAATCAATATTTTTTTTCCAGACAAAGTGCATTTTGTAGAGAAAAAAAAGCTTCAATTTCCTTTTTTTACTTTTTTTGTAGGTTATGTCAATTTTAAGTTATTGTCGAAAAACTAAAAAATTTTTAAGAACCCGTAATTCAAATATTATAAAAGACAATGATTTGAGATTTTGACAATATTTACTTTATTTTTTTACTTTTTGAGGTTAAAATTTTAAGTATATTCATTGATTATTTTCTACGAAAATTGTAAAAAACTGTTTTTCTATTTTATTCAAAAACTCGAGTGTTTGAAAAAATTTTCATGAGACTATATTTATAAATAAAAAAAAATACGAAAAAATAATAATAATGTAAAATTCAAGATTTAATTATTTATAAATATTAATTTTTCATAGAAGCCAAATTGTATTTGAGAAAGCTTTCTGCCAAATACTTGACAGCGGATTTTATTTATGCAAAATAATCTCATGGTTTTTTTTTCGTCATCGTAGAAATAATTAGATAAAATAATGTGTATACCGCAAGCTATAATTATATTAAAATTAATAAGGATCTTATATTTTACGATCCGTTTATATTGACAGTTTTTTTATTCGATTACATATTTACAATAATTAGGATAAGTTTCTTATTATATTTCAATAATGAACAAATCAATTGATGTATTCAATTTTAATTGTAATTTTTACAATGTCACAATATTTAGAATTGTAAAAAATAGATTTCGTATAATAAATTATACTAAAATTTCCTTAAAAACTATGTAACCTTAGTAATAATCTATTCTTGAAAATTCAACGATAATTAAATACCATGAGAAATCCCAAGAGTTGATGGTAGCAGTATATGATAGTATAGAACGCATTAAATTATCTATCGCGCACTTATTCATTTATGCTTATTAGAAATGATAAACCGCATGGATCTTGAATTATTACCGGCTTACCAGACTTTTAATAAAAAAAAAAAGAATTACCATGCGTATCGCGTTGCAGGAATCGACCATCCGCATTATTTTTAAATCCGCATGCTTTGATTCTCGTTCTTCCTCTCCCTCTCCCCCTCTCTCTCTCTCTCTCTTTCTCTTGTCCAACAGCGCAAATTCTTTATCTTTTTGCACTTATGCATTTTAAAATACCCGTGAATTACCGACTTTTAATGAAAAACTTGCATACATTCAACATTTATAATTTAAAATAGACCGCAAAAATTCATAAGCATTAGCACTGCGATAGCAATGAAAATACATATCAGCTGAGTATCTTACTTCGTCGTAAAAAGCCATAAAGGTAAAATCATTTTAGAATAAATCAGTCGCTCAAATACAAACTAGACCAATCAATCGCCTCAGGCGCAGAAGAATGAATAAACGCTTATCGATGCTTGAGCATAACGTGAACGCGCAGAAGCCTCTCTTTTACTTCTCGAGGAAAAGAAAAAGAGCAATATTCGTTCAAGTAGCGGATTGGACAGCGAGAAGGCATATTTAATACATAAATCAAAATGCGGGAGGTCCTTGCCCGCAGGGAGAAAAGGGAGGACCAGCAGCAGGCGAACGAGTAAGCTTTAACACTTTGTATGCAAATGGCCCAGGCTTGCAGAGAGGCGTACGAGGTATAAGACGATGGCCTGCCCGTACGTATAAATATATAGTGTATCCGTGGCAACGCCATCTTGACCGGGCGCCGCGTATGTACAGTAGAGAGTAGAAGGTGCTTTAACGTTGGATATGTAGCTCAAGCATTTTTATCCCGAATCTTCACTCCCTCCCTCTTTCCTCCCGAACGCTACCGCATAAATCTCTTATCAATTTCAATAGGGCAAACATTGACGCCGGACTATTTGCCTCGAGATATTCCGCATTGCCAGAGCTCGTAAAAGATGATACGTGGCTTGGAGAGCGTGGGCTTTTTTGTGGTTAAATTTTGAAAACTGTAAGAATGTTTTTTGTACAATTTTTTATTTTATTTTATTTTATTTTTCTTTTTTTTGATTTGTTATTAGAACCTAAAATTGATAATTAGGTAGAATTAAATTTATTTTAAATAGCGTTACTCTTCATTTTGCTTTCTCAAAGAGAAAGCTTTTTTTTCTTACCATACGATACCAAACTGCGCAAATAAAAGAAAAAATGTAATTTGACTGGAAAAATATACTTACAAATACAATAAGCCCTGCTTGCGCAATAGTCATCCGTTTGAAATTTATAATTTGGTGGCTTAAAACATTCAATCTTGCAGTTTCACTAAGCATAACAGCAATTAAACCTTAACATTCCCAAAATCATAAATGCTGAAATGTCAAAAAGACACCAAGGCAATTACAAAAGCCACTTGCTATATAGTTCAGATGCAGACGCTGAGATAAAATGCCGGCTAATTAGAACGGCAAATCTCCAAGCACCCCAGCTCCATCAAAGCTTACGAAAGAGTAAAGAAAGTAAGGAAGGAGAGGCACACAGCGTCCTATAGCAGATGACACGTTCGCCAGGAGCAGCGCTGATAAGCTAAAATGCTGTAGCCCATAACACGCTCCGCGAAGATGCCCGCATTACGGAAACAGAGCGCAAGTGTGCTACCCTATATAGTACTGTAGCAGTAGCAGCAGCTAAGGCAATCGTCTTTACGACGTCGTGATACAGCCCCGAAGTACGCAGCTCGCATAACAACGAGAAACCTCGCGCGTTTCTCGGTTATAAGAACTGTCCTCCTTCCTTTCCACCTTCCCTCTATACTACTTGCTCTCTCGCGGCCCGTAACAACTAAAATTGAATATATATCTGTCTCCTCTCTATCTCGCTTTCTTATCCCGTAGTGTACTGAGACTGCAATAGCAATGATTTTTTGACGTCGTGCAATGCTTGTTTCGTGAATTCGCGACCTTACTGTTCTGTAGTCAAGCAGCGAGAATTTTTCTGTTGCTAAGATGCTTGAAGAATATTTCTTACACAATTCTAAGACAATCCATTTTGTTTTTATCGGTTTACATTACAATAATTGATAATTACTCATGAGAACTTGTACAGATATCAATGGAATAAGTCCTGAGATAAGGACATACGAAAAGTTCCACTATTTTATAAAATTGGTTTTCTAAAAGATTTAAAAAAATTTTGATAGTAAAAAATCACATGATTTCTGGCGTTGTAATACTGACTTCAAAAAATTTAAACGAGAAAGATGCAAATGCAAGCCAAACTAAGAGTCCAATCACAGCCGTACAAAATCCAATTACGAAAGTGTCGAAACGCTTGCGGAAGTACCGACAATGGCTAAAGGTAATATCAGCGTTCGAGAACATAGAAAAAAAGAGAAAGAGAGATAAAAATAAACGCTGGCCACAGAAGAGAGAGAGAGAGAGAGAGAGAGAGAGAGAGAGCTGATGCTTGTGAGAGTGGATAGGTGTAGTAGTAGTGGGCATCGGTAAAAGAGCATGCGGACTCGCTCTGTACTCTAGATGAATACTCGTTCAGTAAATAACTATTTCCATTTTTCATCAACGCTCGGCAAAATAGAAAGAGAGTAAGTGAGAGTATACCTATAACACCGAGAAAGAGAGAGAGAGAGAGAGAGAGAGAGAGAGAGAGAGAGAGGAATGGCCCATGAGCGAGCTAGAATGAGAGAGACCGGCTATGGCCGCAGGCGTTGAAGCCCGGGCTTTCGGTGAGAAGGTCGCTTTCCTCCCCCATTGTATAAAACCACTCGCGACATTACCTCCAATATTCGCAAAATAGATTCTCTCGCTTTCTCAACCCCTCGCTCTCTGCCACCCTAGAGGCAAGCACAGCGAAGCGCCGCAGCATAGCGCCTGGTAATGAGGTGGTTTCGATTCTGGCCCCGGGCGTATCTCCGTCCTCCTATTTCTTCTCTCTCACCTACCCTCTATACCACATCACACCACTCTAGTTATAGTCTAACGGAGTAGCTGCTGCTACTGCTATTGCTACTGCTGGTGTTGCTACTGCTGTTGCGGTGACGGTAGTTATGTTATGTATCTGGAGTGAGCTTGGCGGCCCATGTAAATCCGACGTGTTCGAGACACTTAAAACAAGATTCAACCTAAAATGAAGGAAGGAGAAAATTTATTTTAAACTGCGTAATAAATGTACAGCTTCGCACTTGCTATCATTATGTGCAGGACTTTGAAATAGTAAATTTTGAATATGTGAATATTTTTTGTAGAAATTTCTTGCAGAGCTGTGCAAATTTTCAAAATGTTAAAACATTTAAAAAATCTTGCAAATAGTAAGTTGGCAAGGATTGTCTCTACATCTAAAATGCATTTGGAGCTGAGTAAGCTTCCCAAAAAAAAAAATTAATAAAATAAATTTTTTTAGAGACTTTGGCGAAGAAAACTGCAAAGAAAACGGTGATGTGCTAGAGTACATAAACTTGACTTAAACAGTCGAACCGATCCGAGTACTCAACTTTTTGAGTTTTTTTTTTTGTTTTTTTGATCATTCGACTTTTTCGAATCGAGCCGAGTTTTTCGAGCTACTCGGCTTTTCAAGTTACTTAACTTATCGAGCTGCACAAAAAATTCGAGTTACTCAGCTTTTAAGATAATCAATTGATCAAGATGATCAAAAGATTTAAGTTGTCAGCTTCTCAAGTTACTTGACTGATAGAGCTGCTCAAAAAATTCAAGCTACTCGTCTTTTCAAGTTATTCGACTAATTGAGCTGCTCAAAAAATTTGAGCCAGTGTTGCAAATAATTAATTGAATTTGGAATTAAGCAACGATTTAATTAACCATTTTTTTGGGCTTGTTAATTAATCGTCGTTTAATTAAAAATCAAAAAGGGCTTGTTAATTAATCGTATTTTAATTAAAAATCAAAAAGGGCTTCTTAATTAAACTTCGTTTAATTAAAAATCAAAAAAGGCTTATTAATTAAACCTTGTTTAATTAAAATTCAAAAAGGGCTTGTTAATTAAACGTCGTTTAATTAATAATCCAAAAGAGCTTGTTAATTACTCGCTCATTTAATTAAAAATCAAAAAAGGCTTATTAATTAAACCTTGTTTAATTAAAAATCAAAAAGGGCTTGTTAATTAAACGTCGTTTAATTAATAATCAAAAAGGGCTTGTTAATTACTCGCTCATTTAATTAATAATCAAAAAGGGCTTGTTAATTACTCGCTCATTTAATTAATAATTTAATTAATTACTCGATTTTTTAAAGAAATAATTAAAATAAAAGAAAGTTAAACATGGCTTTTCCTATGCATTTAACCTAGCGTATAGATACCCAATTAGGATACAAATAGATACGTGTAATTTTGGTTAAAGCTATAGAAAAATAGCTAAGTTTAACTTTCTTTTCTTTTAATTCTTTCTTTAAAAAATCGAGTAATTAATTGAATTATCAATTAAATGAGCGAG
>JAPYZE010003807.1:0-12029 GCA_030522805.1 Leptomastidea abnormis | reverse complement strand
TATATATATATATAATATACCTACTACGCTATCGCTGCTCTATATACTACGCTCCCGCAGCTCTTTTACCGTAACTGCTGCTTCTATATACCGCTGCCGCGCCGTCGTTGTCATTGCCCGAATCGATCCATGAGAATTCAGTGCCCCAAGACGTGCTAAATCGCGGCCAGCTGTAACGACACTCGAGCTTGTACAGGAATTTGCCGTATAGGCTCGAGAATAAAAGCTGGACTTTTCTATAATACATATGTATATAAACGTGCAGTTACACATACTTCATAGCTATCATGCACTGCTCGCTCTGCAGCCTAGCAGCAAGAGAATTTCTGCGATACAAGGCTACAACTTTTCAATCGATTGCTAAACGCTCTTTGCCCTGTCCCCTCACCCGCTTTACTCCTTCCACTCGCCTGCTGATATTTTTTTTCTTCTTTTTCTTTTTCTTCTTCTTTCACTGGTTTTTCCTTGTTTCTTTTTTTCGGCTCTTTCGCCATCGTCGCTGCAATAATCCGCGATCGAGCATGGCAGTCCAGGATACCTATTTCGAGAAGACGCGGTTTACCACATTGGTATGTATATATAGGTACACTATACCACTAGCAAGCCAATAAGCTGCTTGGATCAGCATAGCAGCTGCCCACAAGAACCGAAACCTACTCCACGAACAACCGTAAGCGTAAGTTAAAACATTGGCAAAATTTTGGCGAAAAGCTCGCTCGACGCTTTATGTGCGTGCGTGCGTGCGTGTGTGTGATATAAAGGAGAGAAGGTAAGGCGAGGAAAAGGAAAGGAAGGAAGGCAAAAGGGTCGCGCCGCGTAGCGTGCAAGTTCTAATTGACCAAGTTGTACACAGCCGCGGCGCGTCGTGCCCTGCCCGGCCTTCCCCCCCGCCACATCATCCTTACACCTATAGGTACACACATGTATATCAAACTTTCCAAACTACCCGCGCTTTGTAATTAACTGCTATGTATGGGTGGCGGCGGAGGTGGGGGAGAAAAGTACAGGAGCAGAATAAGGGGATGAGGCTGCTGGACGTGGCGGCTGTTATTGGCCTCGCCGCATTGGTGTCACACCGAAGCACTCGAACTTTCATATATACGTAATACGCATGTGCATATTTATATCGTCGATGTACGATTGGCGCATCAATCAGCAGCGGCCTAAAGCTTGCCTGCAGCCCCACACAGCCGCAGCAGCAGCAGCAGCAGCAAGAGAGCGCACACGACTTGATGATAAATGAATTATTTATCCAGGAGGGAAGGAGGGAAGCGGGCGGGTGGGGGGGGGAGGTAAAATTGAGTGTGTTTGCCGTTTGGTGTCGCGCGGGGGAATAAGGGGGGAGGGAGACTATTACTTAAACTATATTATCATCTACATCTACATATTTCTCTTTCTCTCCGGCGGATGCTCGTTAATCATTGACCGACACCGAGAGCAGGAGGAGGAGGAGGAGGATATTTGGAGAAATGCACCGCGAGTCGGATGAGCAAATTCTAAATAAGCCGCTCGCTGCGCGGCCTACTTCTCTGCTCTCGAGTTATACATGTACTATATAGGTATATAGATACATACATATTGAAGCGTAGATGATATAATATGTTTCGAGAACAAGTAATGATCATATGCACGCGTAACTTTCTCTTCTGTATGATACGAGACGAGTGTTGTCTACTACTACTACTACTACTACTACATAAACTCCCTGTTTGCGTTAATATTATTATTATTATTATTATTATTATTATTATCTCTTATTGCAATCGTTGGCATTTCCAAATGTATATTAAACGCATGTACGTATGTAGGTATACGCAAGGAGAGGTGAAGGAGGAAGAGAGGGATGAGAGAGCCAACGCCCGATAAGAGCGGCGCGGCTCTTCTTCCTCCATGCCCTCTTACTCTCTCTCTCTCTCTCTCTCTCTCTCTCTCTCTCTCTCTCTCTGCTATATATATATATCTATACTGCATAGCTGCAACTGCTGCTACTGGTTGGCTAGCAACACGGCAGAGTCTTATCCGTTCGATAATGCTCGGACACTTCTCGATTTTCAACCCGAGTCACACTAGCTTACAATATCACGGCCGCTTTGAATAAATCCCATCGCGACCTGCTGCTGCTGCTGCTGCTTCTCCTGTATATATTAACTCAATAATTTATAGCGTCGCAGAACACATTGATGAATATCTCTCTCTCCCCCCCCCCCAAACCCACCCATCCTATACGGTTCATTTTTTAATTTATTCTCATCTCCTCTTTTTATCTTTAAAGTTTTTTTATCGAACTTTAATTACAAGGAGTCAATGGCTAGTCGGGAATAAGTTTGAGGAAATTGAGAAACATCCGATTGTAAAGTATAGGTATAGGTATGTGTTACCACCTACACTAATTAGGTGTAAGTGTGTAGATCTAGGTGTGTGTGTGTGTGTGTATATAGATAAAAATATATGGAGAAAAGTATATAAGTGAGGTGTAAGGGGCTTTATGGTGATTTTTTTGGTTAAAATAAACCGAGCGTTATATTCTATACGCTTGAGCAAGCTATTCGATTCGCGTGGCTTCTGCGTAGCAACGTAATTTCAGGCTCACGCAGGGCCCACTCAGCGTTTGCGCGAAGCAACTTAAACATAATACACACAACTACCACCTACCGAACGACCAAGAGTGGTGTAACCCTCGTTATCACGTTGCGAAATTATTCTGTTGCTGCTGCTGTTGCTTATATGTTTACTGAAACTTATGTGTTGTGGTAGTAATGATGATGATGATGATAATAATAATAATAATAATAATAATAATAATAATAATAATAATAATAATAATAATAATGGATATAATATAGATTTTAGCAAATAGGACTGCGCAGCGCTTACGTATATATATATACACGTGTGTCGTAGCTTACGCGTTATCCGAGTGACATCTTTATATAATATTTTCTCAATCTTCGATGAGATGCTATAATCTTGCGTACACGTCGATTAATTACCTCTTATAGGTGATATAGATATAAGAACATTTCCAATAAATTACTGCATTAACGCTACGCAGCTAATGAGATCGAGAACGAGAAGACAAGTTGAGCGTAAAATTGTGCGGCGACTGATGTATATACCTTAAGGTAGGTGTTCGAACATTTCTCAAAGCATTCTGTTATTCGTGTATTACAAATCGTTCTTTTCTTTTTTTTTTTATCGCCTTGTCGCTGTTTTAAAGTGTTTCGAAGCTATAGCTACACGAAAAATCTCAACACATTTTTCTTGGGTGTTAAAGAGGGGGCAGTACTCTTCCGACTCTCGTTTAACCCTACCTTCCTTTACTTCCTTCCTTCCTTCCTTTCTCTTTTATTTCTCTCCTCCTCCTCCTCCTCTTCTTCCCGGTCGACTTTCGTTGTTGCGCGAGAAGTACAAGTCACGATGATCGGTTGTGTATTGGTAGGTTGCCAGGACGACATCGATCTCCATTATTTCGACGAATAAATTTGCCGCCTACGCAGACCCTATCTATATACATATACGTATATTCTTGCTGTATGCAGCAGCAGCAGCAGCTACTTTTGATCCCAACATTCCTTTTTATTCCGTTTCCTCGAGCGATCTTTTTTTCTATCTCTCCTGCACTCCTTCCATGTTTCTTACATAACACATTCCAAGGCTCATTGACGTTGAACCCTACACCTTTCCTTTTCTCCTTTTTTTTTTTTTTGCTCGCGCAAGAAGAAGCTTGCAGTCTTATACCTTGGAAATTTCCAAACGTCTTATTCATATTAGACGAACTCGCGAGCTTCGAAGGTAGCAAAAGTTTGAAAGAGAAAGGGAGGGGGGTGAGAGGGGTGAGAGAATGTGGAAAAGAGTAGAGTATTAAAATAACGAAGGGAGCTGTCGTCGTCGTCGTCGTCGCGAGCGCGCATATGAATAATCCGGGGGCAAGGTGGTAGGTAGAGAGCGTGAGCAAGTGGCGGAGGCGCTGCAGGCAAGCGCAGGCAAGGAGCTGCGCGACTTCTTAGCCAGCTCTTGCACGAGCGTAAATTGCCGTAATTGTAATTTATACGGGAGCGGCATCATCCTATGTTAATTACGCGTGTGCGGCAGCGTACAGGTAATAAGAGCCGCAAGAGAGTGAGTGAGAACGAGAGCGTATAATACATACATATATCTATATGCTTGGGGATGAGGCCCGAGGCCATCCATCTCTTCGGCTTTTGCTTGCGCTGCACAGTCTAGGATCCTTTCTTCCCCCCCCCCTCCCCCTCCCCCCTGCCCCCTTTGCCGCCCCTCCATCTACCCTGACCTACGACTATTCGCAAGCCCCCGTCGTAGCAGCAGCAGCAGCAGCGCGTATTTAAACGACGGACTCGCGTCATTCGCATTGCCCGACCCCGGCTGAGATTTATGCGTTTCACACGGCGAGCTCCCTCGTCACGGACATTTCCGCTTCGCTCGTTAATTTTTCCTCTCCTTCTATTTTACTGCCAGCTGAGTGAGTAGAGTCTGAGTAACGCGAAACTTCTCTGCTTATATATTAATCCTTACACTTGCAGCTAGTTCTTTTCGCTTGTTTGCTTGCTTGCTTACTTGCTCTTTCAGTTTTTGGCCGCCCTCCTTTACTCTAATTATTAAATAAATATAGGTAAACCGCTGCCCCTTATCTTTCTTTCTGTCTGTAACTTTCACAGTTTTTTTGTTAACTCTATTGAAATCACACAAAAAATTTACATTATAAAAATTTCGCGCGGAATAAATTGTTGCAAACTTCAGAAATAGATAAAAATTAGCTTTGCTGAAACTTCATATTGTACCTATTAGGAAGATATATGCTAAGGGAAAACATTAGATTGTTACCGACGTAATCCTTCAGTTTAATAATTGTAAATAAAAATAATATGCAAAATTTAACTCAACTAAAGATCACCTGCACTTCGTTAGAATAATACCTATCCATCCTGTTACAAAATTTCAAGTTGCAATTTTTTCGACACCCTAAAAAATTTTGCTTCAAAACATTCCGAATTACTCGGGGAAACTTTGGGGTTTTTTTTGGATATAGCTTAGTCTGACGATTATGAGAAAAAAAAAAAAACAAAAAGTTAATAAAAACAACAATAATAAACGAAATTCTACAAAATTTAAAATAATTCAAAAGTTTCGTATACCCTAAAACTTTTCCTAATTATTATAACTACTATTTTAATAATTATGTATATTTCAATATTATATTTTACACAATTTGACAAAATTCTGATCTTACGCAACAAATGGAACGTTTGAAAAAATTTTTAATTATTTTTCACTTATCGATCTTACGAAATTATTGACACTAATCTGTATCTATAAATACATTTTCTAATGTTTGTTTAGTTTAAGTAATTTAAAGCCAGTAATTTTATAGTAGATTTGTAAAATAAGCTCATAGATAAAGGAATGCAGATAAAAAAATTCAAATTTGTTAATAGCAGCACGAATAAAAGTATAGAAACATGACTGCGCTGCTTGAGGGACGTCCTTTTTATTATAAGATGATAAAAAAGAGTTCATTTTTCAGTTTCAAATAATTTATTAAATTATAAGTAGTAAAACTCTCTGTTCACTTTTAATTACCAGTTTATGTGTGATTTTGGTATAAATAAGTGCATCAATCAATTTTGTGTTGATTTTGCGTCAAAGAGTTTGTTTTACTTAAAAATCGGAAAATCGCGCAAAGTTTCTGTGAATTTCGATCTAAAAAAAAATAGTTTGTTTTAGATAAATATCAATACAGTAGATTACGTGCATATTTATATTCTTCTTAATTTTTAATTGAGCACTCTTTTGTTTTTTTTTTTCAAAGAAACTTCGTTTTAAACGTTTCTTTTGCTCTTTGTGATCGGAACTGCTCGCTCGATAGCCCTCCCTACCCCCTCTTTTCATTCCCTCCTCTTCGCTACTTTTGCAGTCGGAGTATTTTCTAATCTCTGCAGTTGAAATTTTCTCTTGCAGCTTTTTGCATCAAGGAGAAACCCGAGGAATGAAATTTTCGCATTTTTTCTTGTCATTTTTCATATCGTTAATAAAGATTAAAACTGCAATTCGAAGGGATTTAGAGTTTCGAGTGTTTTTCAATTTCGTCGATGCTCGTGGGGATACTGTAAAAAGAGAGAGAGAGAGAGAGAGAGAGAGAGAAAGGAGGAGGGGGGGGGGAGGGGAAGGAGGAGAAGAGAGAACGAATTCTGCGGAAAATCCGTTTTTCATCCTGCACGCGCCTTTTTCTCTAATGCAAAATAAAGACTATTATATAAAATCGGGAAAGTCGTGAATAACGAGTGCAAAAAGGAAATATGGACGGGGGGAGAAGCTGGCTGAAAATGAAGTTAAAAAATAGGCGAAATCATATTGCTCCTCTCCTCTCTGCGAGCAGCTCAGTACCTATACCACAGTATATTGGAAAATGAAAAGAGCAAAAGGGGCAAAGAGAGAGAGAGAGAGAGAGAGAGAGAGGGAATGCTTGCTGCTACTGCGGAGGGTTGGCTGTTCTCTCTTTCTCTCTCTCTCCTTTTTTTTTTCAAATATGTTTGCGGTCGTTCTGCGGCTTTTTCATTGGACACGTACCGAGGTAAGTTATAACGTGTGTTCCGAGGCGACTGCGTGCAACTTCGGCTTCCTTTGGAGCGCAGCTGAAAGGAATTTTTCGTCAATGACATACAGGCTACGTGCTCAAATTACGTTCATGCCTTACGTATACGAGAAGAGAGAAAGAGTAGAGTAGCAGTCTTAAGGACACACGGGAGGAGCGCAAAGTATAGTGGCTGCCAAGCGCTAGGACACTTTACCCTCCTCCTCCTCCTCCTCCTTCGCCTCCTTCGCCTACACGCTGCCGTAGATTACGTATAACATGTATACCTATACCTCTATATAGCTATAAGCCGTGCGTAGTTCCTATCCGCTCACAAAGAGACAAAGCGAAAGTGCCATCGGGACGTCTAGTGGGATGTGCAGCAGCTTTAGGTATACGTACCTATACGTGAGCGAGAAAAGCCCGCGCGCGCGCGCCTTCTTTTCGTCCGTCCGACGATATATTCAATCACGGCTTCGGATAGCTGCCTATATTACAAGTATAGGTGTACACACACACACACACACACACACACACACACACGCACACACACAGACACATCTGCGTGTGCAGGCATGCGTGTTGCAAGTACATGTATATACGCTTGTATTTTCCGTGTGCAGTGGCCGCCGAGGTAGCTGCTGCTGCTGCGAAGAGCTTGATATAATTCGAGCGCGAGTTAAATTTGAAAAAGGAGTCTCGTTTATTAAGTCAAGCTTAGAGTCGAGCCCATCAATTTGGCCTGAGAAAAAAGGATGGTAAGTATAAGTCTTTGCCGAGGAGCAAAGTAAGCTATAGTAGCTGCAGCAGCAGCACCACCATCGGACACACCCATACCAAGAGGCGAAAAATTTCTCAAATAAGCCAGAAAAAAACAAAGCAGCACCGCGCGCGCGTCCGGTGTGCGGACCTCGCTGCCTCTCGGGATCTATAGGTGCAGAGCAGGGCACGAGATAGAGAGAGAGAGAGAGAGCGCACGCGTAACTTTGTTTTATGGAGCTTAAAGGGAATAGCAGCTCTGGCTTGGAGATAAGAAGACTTTGCGATTTTTATATCCGGGAGTTAGCTTAAAATAAATTCCTTTTCTCGGCGCTGTGTTACACTGGTGGTGGTGGTGGTGGTGGCAGCGCCGCCCGGAAAGGGTATAAGACCGACGAGAAGGACGGAAAAGCTCAAGTTATCGGCCTTATCGGCACGTAAGTGCAGTATCTCTTGAAAAAGTTTATGGATCGGGACAGGCCAGGAGAGAAGTATGGAGGCCGAGAGTCCAACACCCCTCCCCCTCCTCCGTCTCTGGAATCCTTCGGAATCCGTGAAAAACTTGCACTCTTCTTAACCCCCCCCCCCACCCCACTTCTACTCCTATTTTGGTCATCTCCTCAAACTTGTCTCCCACCTCTCGATCTTGTGGCGATGGGACTCCGCTTGCACCGATTGCGACAGCTACCGTTCAGACCATCAAGTATTCAATTTTTTTTAATTGATGCTAAAGAACAGAATAAATAATGACCAAACAATTTTCACCAATTGGCTTTCTACGTTCGTTTTATCCAGCAAGGCTCATTATTTATCAATCAACGCAATAGTTTTTAATGTAAAATCAATAATCGCAAGAATCTTATTTTACCTATTTATTTAACAAAACATATTTATGTCTTAATTAATTAACAATACACCTTGCTCGACGGAGCAAATAGGGAGGAAATTGGCGAAAGTAGTTTAGTTATCATATACCGTTTTATTGGTCGGCATTAATAATTTGCTAAAAAACTGAAAAATTTTCTGAGCTGTACGGAAGCTGGTGCCAGTTGCGAAGGTCTCGGCTTCATAATTAGTGCCTCGTGCATTTAAGAATGTAATCGGATCGCTAAACTTAGAAAAATCAATTTTTTTTTAATACACATACCTATTGTTAAAATTTTAAGTTAAAACTATCTAAATATTGACAAAGTTATAGGTGTAGCATATACATTGAAAAACGTATCTATCGTTTGTGCTTCAGGCTCAAACTTTAAATATTTTTCTACAAATGAATTTTTTTCTTTTTGATTGGTTAAGTCGATTAAAAACAATCTGTAGATTTAATTGATCTGAAATTTTTACACGTTACACATCGATGGCTTTAATTTGAATTAATATCACCTCTTTATAACAATAATATCATATTTTAAAGCTTTATTCAGAGTAAAAAAAAATTATTATTGAACTTTATTTTAAAGGGCCTATTTTTTTTTTTAATTCATGAAATAATTTTTTTTATAGGTATATATTTCAAAATATAAAAACAAAATGTAAATTTATACCAACATGATATTAAATCATTTTGTTGAAAAAAAAAAAAAAAAAAATTAAAATAATAATAATAACAAAATTAATTTTTAGAAAAGAGAGCTGTTTTATACATAAGACTAAAATCTTAAAGTTAGCTCGTTCTGCTTGATATCTCGAGTTCTACTCGTCCGGCGAAAGATCTTTACCGCGTGACCTTCTGCGAAAAATTATGACACAAAAGGTTATTATTTTTTGTTTCGTCGATGAAAAGGATAGAGGGAGAGGGAGGAGGGTGGTGTAGAGGGCGATAGAGCGAACGCGCTGCAAAAATCCTATTCGCCGATAACCCACCAGCCAAGCGCTTTTCCAACTTTTCGAGCGCACTTCCCATCAGTGGGCCGACAGCAGTGGCCGGTTGGCCTCGGCTGGAAACAGGAAAAGGGAAAATTCAATATTTCTGAAAAGTTTGGTAAACAAGTTAAATGGCGGCGTGTCCACTATAAGCTTATACACGTATACACATATATATATACATATATACATCATAGGTGCGTATATATATATATATATATATATATATATATATATATATATAAAATAATAATGATAATAATAATGAATAATAAAAACAAAACAGTGCAACATAGCAGTTGCCCTGCCCCTGCTCCAGAGTGATTGAAATATAAAAAACGCAGCTCTATTGATTGGCTGGCCAGTCTGCCGCGGCTCGGCTCGACTTAAATGTGGCAGTCGCCGCGGTGAAAAAGTAGTTATGAGTAGTCGAGGTGCCATGGTAGGAAGAGTAGTGCACTTTTGAAATTAACATTATTATGTAAGCATGCCTACAATTAGCAGTAGCCATAGCAATTGGCTCATCATCGCGCCCATCAGAGATTTCGTCAGCGATGAAACTTTATACTTCGTTCTCTTAATTCCATTCTTTTTGCATTGCTCGCATTGATCGTAGTTATACGTATTGCTAGTGCTCTGCTGGCGCGACTGTCAGAATTAATTATTATTTATATACCAATTATAAGTAGGTATAACATTAAATAATATATTACCTGAACGTTATATGCATATTATTATATACAGATTCCCAGCTGCCTGGGCAACTAATCTTGCTATAGCGAAAGTAGCTTCATAGAGAAAATTTCTTGATATAATTAATGCGTGACTTTTTTGTCTTTATTCACACATCGAGCAGTGAGAGATTCTTTCGCGCAGAGGAATAACTAAGCAGTTCTTTAACCAGTAAGTATAAGCTGCGGCTTGCGATTTTGCATGATTACACGATCAAGGAAGGACTGGATGTGCGGCTGATCAGTCAGTCGAGATCCGATTTTCTACCAGACGTCGTAGTCGTCGTCGTTGTCGTCGTCGTCGTCATTTAAATGCAACGCGTAGCTTGTGCTCCTCTTTTTCACGAACAGCGCAAAGACAGTAGAGCAGTAGCAGCTATAATATACTATCTGGTATAGCTATCGAAAGCAATGTAAGACGACCAGGTTTCAGTCGTCGTCGCTCCGTGATCGGAATAATGTCGTGCGCGATGGATTTAATCAGCCCGCGGGGTGCTGGATTCCTTGGTATCTCACCGACCACCCCATCCCCCCTTCTCCTCCTCTACCTCACTGCCCTTACTCCACCCACCTTCCTCCTTTATTCGCTACTTTACAAATGTACAAACAAATAGCTTTCCCTCTCTCTCTCTCTCTCTCTCTCTCCCTTCATTCCTTGCTTCCACTGTACATTCCTAAGCCAGTTTCTCTTTGCAGTACAGCAGCAGCAGCAACCCCTTTGTCATGCCACCGCGCTCCGACGCGTGCGCTCTCGCGTTCCCGGTTGCGACGGATAGCGCTCTCACACAGCTTCCGAGGAATGCCAGCTCGCATCCCATATCCTTTTCCTTTCCCTTCCCCTTCTCTCCTCGTCTCTCCGCAGCTCTCTCTCTCTCTCTCTCTCTCTTGCTTCCTCTTTCTCTCGGTATACCTATTATTCTCATTGCAGAACGTCGATGATTGTTGTTAGATTTCTCCTAATTTTTTTCGAGATTTCAAACACTCTAATTGCAGTCGCCACGACACGACTATTCCCAATAATTGCAAGATAGTTCACTGTACAGCTTAACATTTGTTCATCATTTTTTTTTCTCATAATTTTTATTTGTTATATAGTCTTATTATTAACTTTGCTAGCTTTCGCGTACAATTAAAAAATATTCTCAGAAATATTAACGAATTTTGATGTTTAATTTTTCATGCTAGTTTTGCTCGTCAAATCCGACAGTAGTACTGAAAAAAAAAAACCGGGATTTTTGTTGGAATCAAAAAGAGAAAAAAGCAGAATGGCTTGTGAAATTTTAAAAAACTGCAAAGAGAAAGAGAGAGAGAGAGAGAGAGAGAGAAAAAGAACGAGCGGGAGAAGCTCTGGTGCAGCTGCTGGTATATAGCTGTTCTCAGGGGGGAAGAGAAAAGCAAGGGTAGGAGGAAACGCAAAAATAGCAAAGCGCTAAAGGATGAAAAGAAAATGAGATTGATCCATAGCTGGAGGCCGGTAATGAATGTAGCCGCTTTTCCTCCTGTTCCTCGTACTTCTTTACCTCTCTACCACCGCACCATCACCACCAACACCACCACCACCACCACTAACATCACTACCCCATCCTCTCCTCGTCGACGCAATTCTCTTCTCTTGACTTAACGGCAATACCAGCCGTGCTTTCGCCCGAAGAGCAGCAAAAGTATATTTCCCGAGAGTAATGCCTTTCGATTACTCTACCTCGTCGCTCTTTAGCTCGATGGGAGGAAAACTTCTTACGCAACTATTTCCAGGAAGCCAATGGCACCCTCCGATAGATTGACTTTTAACTTTGAATTTTATCAAGCACTGAGCCACCGCTCGTCCTTCTGTCGTTGCCCTATTTCCAAGCGCAACAAATCTTCACACAAGCACACACACACACACACACACTCACACACACATTTCATTTATGTATTTGATAGTCAACGCTAATTTTCCACTATATTTTTCGAAAATTTCATCCTACGCATATGCATCGTTTTTCAGGCTTACTTGGACATGTTGTCACATGCGGGTCACGGATTTTGATGAAACTTGGTACACTGGGCCCTTTTGGCATAATATAAAAGAATCCCAAGTCCTAAGG
>JAPYZE010003806.1:0-12033 GCA_030522805.1 Leptomastidea abnormis | reverse complement strand
TATTTATTAATATATTGATCTATATAATATACTGTTAATCACACGACTTTGAAGTTTCACTTCTGTCGGGGGTCCCCGAGACCCACACTCGTTTTTTTCAAAAAGTGTAAAATTATAGATTATACAACCTAAAAGGCATGCCCTTACTTAAGTCGTTGATATTAGTTATAACAGAATAGAACTAATTACTCACCCGAAAAGAAGAGAATTTTTTAACCAGAAATTTATTTTCTTTACTTTTTAACAATTTTAATTACTAAGAAGTTGCGTGTTGTTGAGTGAAAAATCTTCCAGGGAAATAAAAGAACTTCCGACAACGGAGTAACGGACTTTCATTATAATTATTGGTTATGATTGGATTAGGTCTTAGGTATTTAGTGTATAGTAAACTACACGGAAAAAAATCTGAGGTAACTCAATACTCAAGTCAAGCTTTGATGTTCCATTTGTGCGAGTTTTTTTCTACTTATTATTGCCATGATTTAAAAATTTGTAAGTTTTTAAAGCCAAAACATGGTGCAATATATGTTTAGTCTCCGAGCTCTGGGACACAATATTTTATACCTCTTACATTGATAAGTTTAACAGCTTGATAATAATATAAAAATTTATTATTAATTTTTATACAACTTTAATTTTTTCTTTGAAATATATTAATCAAACATGTTAAACAAAGAGATAAATAAAAAATATTTCTTATGCATCGGTACAGTTATTTAACAAATTTTTTATAAAGGCATAAGTGCAGAATTTTGTTTTCATGACTCAACGGTCGATTGAAAAATGAAGATAATTTTCAATTTATTTTAATTAAAAAAGAATCAATTATAAAACTAAACCCTCGATCCCTATATATTGTTTACACGCATGTAGCACCTTCAATATCCTCCAAACCTTTGAGCTCTAAAAATATTTTAGGCAAGTAGAATTATAAACGATATATAGTAGAACTCAGCGCACTTGGATAATAATATTTTATTGATATTTGATTTTCTAGAAATTATTTATTAATTGTCAAAAACGAGTAGATTCTTAACATGCCATAATAAAGTGTTTTACTATTGCAATGTTAGATATAATAATAATAGTTTTTTTAAAGCACTTGAGCGAGGAACAGAGAAAAATATCATCTTAGGCTGAGTCAGTGTATAGTATTTCGTCCGAAAGCGCTGCAAGTGATAATTCTTAAGTTGTAAGTACTATTTAGGTATTATCGTTCTATTGTGAGTTATGCTTTTCTTCTTTCAGTACATATCAATTCAACATACTCAAATTAGTATTTTTACGTTGCTTAAACTCGATTAACACGGTAATAGCGTGTTTAATTGAAAGGCGCGCTTGATGTGTGTTGTCATAATACTGCACTCGACCCAAAGATTAGAAAAATACTTGAACAAGCATCGTGTGTGGGAAATAAAAATAACGCTAACATGTAGTTATTAAAATATAATTTACTGAAAAATCTTGAATTTACATAATTAAAAAAAATTATGTCATTGGAGCTAATGGGAGCGACTGTATCAAAAGTATTATTACATCTTTATTTTCCTATATTTTTATCTTAGCTATAAAATCGACGATGCTTATTTATACGTATTTAAACTTTATACTAAAAAAACACAAACAATCAAAATATTTAATTTAAATTATAGAAGTTATACTGCTGTTGCAATAATTCTGTAATAATGTTTTACTGGAAGACATTAATAAATAAAAAAAGTTTGTTGTTTTATATTTTTCTACGTGTGATTAATGATTAATATGTATAAATTAATTCGTAAAAATTTAACATTATATAGTAAACAAGCAAAGAAATTGAAAGTCCGACTCGAATTTCAGACCGACATAGTTTAAAAAAAAATTAAGTGTTATAAAACCAATGTTAATTATTATATTCACTAGTCATTTGTGTAGGTAATTTGAGGTACCTATATAGGAAATAATGGGAGAAATTTAAAAAATATTTTTATAAAGGAAAATAAGAAAATAGTATTTATGCATAAACTAATTGTTTATTTTTACATGTAAACATATCAAGATATATGATTGAGAAAATACAGTTATTTTAGAATCCTTTTCATAAAAACATATTTTATCGAGATTGTACTGCTTTGTAAATACAAACCTACATTAATTAACACAAATTGCAGATGAATAACGTTAAAGTGAGACGCTTGAACAGATTAAAGATAAGAATAAAAACCAATAATTAAAAAACAACAAAAAATTAATAACTTTTGTAATCAAAATCTTTTAATTTTTGACAGCAACTTCTTTTAAAAAGATATTTTAATTAAGCTACTTGAAGTATAATTTTTGATCAATGTATTAAACATGGAACATAGGCTATAATTAAAATCTAAATTGTATTATTCTAAAACCTTAGCAGCAACAATGAAGATAGTGAATATTTGATACTTGCTTTCAATTATGTACCTAAATTACGTATTTCATTTTAATTTACATAAATATATTTTAGTAAAAGCTCTTTTATATAAATAGATTATGACAAGAGTTAATTAAACTGATAAAGAAATTTTTTTAACATAGCCTTTCTTATAAATGTTTTTAATAATAAGTACTTGATTTGAATAATTTAATAATTATCGCGAAGCGGTGCAAATACCAATTTCCCATATCCCGATCGCACCATATTCATCAGATCATCGTTGTTCAAATATTTTAAAATTAAATCTAAGCACAGCACAGGCATGGCTGTATTTACAAGTGTTTGAAACACAGTTATGGCAGGTTGAATCAGTCGAGTTCTTGATTGAGCTTTCCTAAATTGCAGCCTTATCAAATTCTGCAATTCTGGAAATTCCTGACTCAAATTATCAGATTCACAGATATTACGAATCGCTTGGCGTTGAAATATTGACATTCTTTTATAATTTATTTCAAATTCTTCAGTAAAAAAATAATCAACAGAAAAAGATGGATTAATTTCCTTTTTCAGTTTGTTATCCAATTTTCGTTTTTCTGCTCTTTTTTTTAGATTTCTTTCTCTATCTACAGCTAACTCTGCCTCTGCTGTTATAAAAATATCTTCATTTGACTCATCAACAAATAGTCCATCTTGCTTCAAATCTTTTATGTGAATTATTAATTTAATTTCTACATCAGAATAACTATCACGGGATTTTACATGTGCATAAAAAAGCGGAGTCTTTTTTTTATCATCCTTAATATTTACGTCAGCACCTAGTGATAGTAATAAACTAATAGTTCCAGCATTGTCTTCATCAACAGCTGTATGTAAAGGTGTTTTCCCTTAAAAAATTTATTCAGTAATTATAAGAGTAATATATTTTATTTATTTTAATATAATTTGTTATACAATAATTCATTTTTTTTAAATTGCTATAGTGACATTTTTTTATTTAAGTTTCTTTAAATAATTTATATTTTAATTAATAAGATAGTAAAAGTTTTGATACTTTAAATTTTGTATTATAAATATATTATTTATAATTAATTGAGATAAACCTACCTTCATTATTTTTATGATTGATGTCACACTCACTTTGTACAAGCATGTTTAAATTACTGGAAAAAAATTTATTGAAATAATAAAGTACGTTTTCATGTCTATTAGGTTGTACATAGTGTAAGATATTATTGCCTTGCCCATCAACGTCCGTTATGTTAGAAATACTATTGAGCAATAGTTGAAAAGTTGGAGTAGAAAGATAAGGTGCTGTTTGTATAAAATAATATAATTCACGAGTACTTAAATTCGCAAAATCCATATGAACACCAAAATTACAAACTAAGTTGGTCATGCGCTCACTAAATTCAGGATCTTTTACGTACATAAACATTCT
Organism: Leptomastidea abnormis; assembly: GCA_030522805.1. Taxonomy (NCBI): domain Eukaryota; kingdom Metazoa; phylum Arthropoda; class Insecta; order Hymenoptera; family Encyrtidae; genus Leptomastidea; species Leptomastidea abnormis. The sequence goes on along the minus strand of JAPYZE010003806.1, from coordinate 8,206 downwards.
AAAGATCTCTAATGCCTTCATCAAAGGCGGATTTCCAATAATATCTGTGCTTTGAATGTCCGCCGTAGAAGACCTGCAATGTAAATTGTTCAATTATACTTTTAATGAAATCCTATTAATGTTAATTCAAAGAACGTTTTTTTTTTAATTATAAAATTTTGATAATTACCTCAATATTAGTTCCAATCGGTCTTGATCGATGTTATTCGATACTCCTGAATAAAATAAAGTACGTCCATCACAAGTCTTGATATTAGGATCAGCACCATTACTTAGTAATAATTCAAAAATTTCTTTTGTGCTAAATGGAATTGTACAGTGGAGTGGAGTACAACTGGCATAAGATTCGGCAAAATAATTTACCGGAGTATTAACATTGACACCCGATTTAACAAATTTTTCAACTAAATGAAAATTTTTTGTCGTGCAGCTTAAATGAAAATGTGACAGTCCGTCATTGTTAGTTGGATTCTCAAAAGGAAACTTTTCACATGCTAACAACATCTCTAAAATGATATGATAGCAAATTTTATTACTTATTCAAATGTGAAAATTTATTTTACAATATGTTATAGTTATTTTTATATTTACCTTCTCGCAGGTCTGAAAAACGAGTTAAATGAACAGGAGTCAAATTACTTGCATTTTTTATATTGGGATTAGCTCCATGGGCAATTAAAAGATGAGTAATCTCGGATATCGAGCGATGATAATTTGACAATTCTTTCCGAGAATTTAAGTGCAAAGCAGTGTCACCTGGCCATATATCTGAATCCAAGGCAATCTGGTGATTAACATCTACTCCAGATTTTAATTCTTCTTTTACTATAATCAAGTTATCCAAAGCACAAGCGACTTCCAGCTTAGTTAATCCCAGCTCCTTAAATTGCATTTCATCAACCAATTTATTGACAATCTTAGTATAGCTGCTATTATGTCTATAACTATAAAAAAAAATTCTGTTCAATATTTTAAAAATCATTTTCCTTGTCATCACAGCTTTTACTTCAGGTTTTAACATACAACTAATTATTTTTTCGTATTGCTTGTTTTCTAAGTTGTATGTAATTGGACCATGATGAGAAGATAAAGATGGATTATCATCGGATTCATCTAGATTATCTGTAGGAGTAGGCGGGATTTCATCTATTAAATTTTCATCAATCCAACCAATTGCAATCTCAAAAGGTGTTGATCCAGTTTTGTATGTATACGATTTAAAAAAATTGCAATGAATGTCTTTTAGCAAAGGTAAATTTGGATCTGATCCATTTCTTAAAAGTTGCTGAACCGCTTTTGAATTTTGCGCTGCGCAAGCTATATGAAGATGTGACAAGTTGTCTCGATCAACTGGATTAACGGAAATCTTTTCGTGGTGATCTAAAATAATATCCACCATTTCCTTTTTTTCAAAATAAAAAGCAAGATGCAACGGGCTCATATTATTTTCATTTAACATTGTAAAGTTAACATTGAATGACAAAAGAGCAGATACCAAAATATTTTCATCTTGATCAAACATCACTGCCAGGTGAAGCAGATTATATCCTGGCCATATCAACGAGCTAGGAGGAATGACAGTATTTATATTCTTTATTTTTGCCTTAATAAACTGTTGAAATTCGTTATTATTTTTCATGGCATGCAATACATCTAATAATGATGTACCATCAGTGAATTTTGTTTGAAACAAATTATGACGTTTTTCCGTCAACAAAATCTGAATAATGTCATGAAGACTGAATTGTTTCGAACATAGATCTAACGCAGATGTACCAGTTCCATCTTTGGCTAAAAGATTGGCTCCTTTTTCCAACAAACACATTACTGCTGATATATTAAATTGTGAAGCCACGTGAAGTGGTGTATAACCAGGCCATGTAGGTGAATCAAATTTTATAGGAGAATCGACATTTATATCTTGATTTAGATTTTTTTTTAAAATACTGACATAATTTACAATACAGGTAATGTGCAATTTAGTCAGACCAACATAATCAGGTAAATCAATCAAGGAAATTATTTTTACAAAGAATTTACGATCAAAACTAGTTTCTTTAGATTTTTTAATTAGTAAATGCAGTGGAGTTATTCCATTAGCATCTTTGCTGTTAATATTTGCACCAACAGCTATAAGCAATTCTATGGTTTGAAACTGTTCATGTAATGCAGCAAAATGTAAAGGTGTGAAGCCAGCATATTTAGGTGAATCATTATTTACACGCTCATCGACAGAAGAACCTGCTATTAAAAAAGAGTCAACAGCTTCTGTGTGATTAGTTGAGCAAGCCACATGAAAATGAGATAATCCATTTTTGTCTTTTAAATTAGTAAAAATTTTGTTTTTAAAGTAAATAAGTAGTAAATCATTAAATTTGGAGCCTTTTTGAAAAGCTAGCAAAAGTGGAGTACAGCCATTGTCATTTTGAATAGTTAAATCAGCTCCATGCTCAATAAATAAATTTAGACACTGGTAATCGTTAGAGTTTGCTAAAAAGTGTAATGCTGTGTTGCCTGAATACTGTGTTTCATTGCAACATACATAGCGTGGCAACTTGTAGTTGATATTAAAATCTTTTTCTACAATCGCTTTAATATCTAAAAATCTTTCAACATCATAGAAATCATAGAAATACTTTTTTAAACATTTGAAAATCTGTATCAACCTTAGACAATTTTCATCCAATGCTTGAACAGACAACATTCTTTTTCATAGAGATCAAGTTGACATCAAATTTATTCAATTTAAATTATCTGAAATAATATTCATCTATTTATTTATTTATTCAATCAAGCTACATTAAAGGAATTGTGAAAAAAATTTATTTTTAAATTTATGTATACTTGAAAGTTAAGCTGTATGTACGGTACAAAAATTAAGTTTAACGTTCTTAAAGTATGACTTTAACCGTTTTACATTGTACAAAGAGTCATTAATGCACGAAAAGGAGCTTATAAAAAACATTGGAAATTGTAAATGATACAAGTACTTACTTGTAGTCTTAATCCGATATTTGCACTATTTGCGACGGTAATCAAGACAACAAAAAACAATAGGTAAAAGAAAATATATTTTCTAGCTATTGTTTAAGAAATCGTAATATTTGAGTCCTCTGCGTCCTCTGTAGCAGATTTCTTGTTTACTTGACAAGACGTGATGTTTTTTAAAAGAAAATAATTTTTTTACATCTATTTTCAACTACCAAAAAACTGCCAAGCAAATTTCTTTTAGAAACAAAAATGTGTCGGCATCACGTCGGCATATATGGTGGTGAAACTATGGTGAACGACATTGGTTAGGTTGGGTAAGGATTTAAATATATATTTTCTATATATTACTTAAAATTTTGCATTTTATATTTTCTATATCTAATTTATTGTAAAATTGAGTTTTATTTCATAAATAATTTTTTTTTTAAAAGAATTATTATATTATCTATTAATAAATCAAGTTATTAGCAGTTTTATATAAGTACTTTGTGATTAAAATAAAAGTTTTTAGCTCAACATATTTTTATAAGTACACGTTGAGTATATATTAATTAGAGCTGTACATAAAATTTTTTTTTGTATTGTTTAAAGAACTTGTTTTAGAATAATATCTACAAAAAAATCATTTATTTAATTTTTAATGTAAATAAACTATATAGGTATACAGTTATAAAATTGTTTATAGCATAAATAATACAGCATCTAAAAGACTATAATTAATTTTATTATTGCTTAAGATGTAGACTATAATAATTATTATCCCATTGGTCATCCCAATTTTTGACTTCCTGGTCTTGATAGTCCAGATCCCCCTGGTCTCATTTGTCCTGACGTTGTTATTTGTCCTTGTCCATTAAAACCTGGTCTTAGCTGTCCTGATGTCCCTGGTACCATTTGTTCTTGTTCTCCTAGTATTCGTGGTCTAAGTTGGCCAGATCTTCCTGGTCTCACTTGTCCTGATGGAACTGTTACTACTTGTACTTGTCTTATTCCTATTTCTTCTTTTTCTAGTTTTACTACAACTTGTCTTACTGATTTTGTTGCACTTTGGTTTCGTGGATATTTCTCATCAATGTATTTGACTATTTTACTAAAATAATCAGCTAATGACTCCAATTGTGTTCTAATATCATAACAATTTTTAATAATTTGCTCTTGTGATAAAAGACCACTATCAATTTCTCTGTTTTTAATTTTTGCAAAATTTAATGTATCCACTTGTTTTTTCAATATCTCAACTTTTAGTTCATTCGGTATTGTATTCCAACGCTCTTCTACTTTTTGCATGTGAACTCTAAACTGTGGTGAGACAATAATAGGTAATGAAGATTCTTGTTTAATTGTAGGATTCTGTGGGTTCGTATTGGGCCCTACCTCTCTCATTTGGACTTGTTGACAATATACAATTAAATATTTCAAATAATTATTTAGTTTTATTATAAGTGGTAAGAGTGTATTTTGATTTTCTAAAATTGTCCAAGCTTCTAGAACGTTTGTAACTGGTGATTTTAATCCTCTTCCAAAATTTTGAACTTCTCCATGAAGACGCGTTACTTCTAGTTGGTGATTAAAAGGTATCAGTGACCAATGATCATTTACATATTTCAAATTTTCCGTTGTTTCCCTTCCAAGTTGAGTGATATCATTTATAATTTTATCATTTTTATTAAAACCTGCAATTATTAATAATTAAATTTTTCTGTAAACTGAAATTGTAACATATAATTATTTAGCATTCACAATATATACATGTAACATCAGATACTGAAAAGCTGTACATACAATGCGTTCGCTGCATAAATTACATTTATTATTATAATATTTTTTACTTTAACTTTTGTTTATTGATGGTTTAATTTATAATTTAAATGATTTATAATTAAAAAATTATTGAAATTATATTATACCTTCTATTTCTACAGAAAATATGGTCAAAACCAGAAAATTAAAATATAAAATAAATTTCAGAGACATATAACGTTATAGGTAGTACTGTAACACTAAAAGTTTTATTTTAAATTACTCTGATGTGTACTGCAGCTTATTTCGTTATTGTAAGTTTTATACTGTTAACATATGATATCTCGATTAAACAAATGAATAAATTAGATTAGAGAGTTTAATATTATTTCGAAATTGATTATTTTAAAAAATTATGTAAGTTATTATAAATACAACAGACGAACTCTTTTCTAATTCAAATTGATATATAAAAAGTACGTTGCTTAAATTAATAAGCGATAAATACATTTCAATTTATAAAAAGAAAATAATTCTTTCAAAAATTTTATTTTATTATAAATTCAAATAATAAATGGTAATAAATATTTGTTTCAAATTAAATATATTTGAATAAAACCTTAGATATATATTCGAGCTTGAAACGAAAATGTTATTCAAATTTTCAAATGCAATTTATTTAATTCAGATGTCTGTCTGAATTCAGTTCTTTTATTGCAATAGATAAATATTAATAAATTTTGTTATATTTGTAGCTGCATAAAATTTTTAGTGAACTCGTTCATCAAAATACTTAAGAGAAAATTATATTTATGGATTTAATAATCTACATTTAACTTTATTTTTTCACAATTTTAAATGTATATTCGAAAATTTATTTGATTAAAAACTAAATAATTCAATGGGTATATTAAAATTTCTGTTCAAACAAAGCTACGACAAAATAACACGTGATGATACCTTATTTTTGTCACAATGATTTTTTATTGCAAACAAATATTTTTTAATAATTCATGGAAAAACCAATGAACTGATACGTAAAAAAAAAAAAAAATTATTCGTGCTGGTCATATATCTTCTATACACAAATAGATACTTATAAGACCTATCGTGCACGTGAACACTCATTTGACATTACGTTCTTCGATGTAATTAAAATGTTACGTCATAATTAAGTTGAATATTAACATTAATTAATATTAATTTAATAAGAATTACTCATTAAATATTAATAATGTACCATCAGCATTATAATAATTTTTTCTTACGCGTATTTTTTAGAAATATAAGTTTTATTTACGTTATAATGTGAGCTGTAATTATGCTTATGTAAAATCGCCACCAAATTAATTTTTTTTCTAAGAAAAAATTAGGTATACCTTGTAATAAATTAGAATTAGAGATTTTTATATTAAACCATAATCAAGTAATTGATTCTTTAAAAAAATGAAAGTCATCATAAATATGACAGACAAATAATTTATTTGCGAATATGTAACACACATTTTCTAATAAATGCAAATCGATTAATGCATCTAAGGTAATAAATACTTCTTTCAAATACTAAATTACACACCTTATATGAGTAAAAGTAAAGAAGTTCAAACCTGGTGATCCGAAATATCTATACTTTTTCTTGTACTGCGCATTACAATTTTTTTTCATACTTCCGCCTAAACAATCAAAAAAAATTCTTTCATAACAAAAATTTCATACTTATTCAAAGTTATTTTAAAGACTTTTTTGTTACAAAACATATACTGTATTCGTTTAAAATAATGTTAAGCAAATAAATTATTTTAAAGGCGTTTTGGAATATATTAAAATATTTTTATTAATATGTAAAATATAACTTAAATAATATTAATTAAAACAAATATATCGATGCCTTGGACGAAGAAGTAGAACACATAACTCGTGACACTCGCAGACAAAAATATTTTATAACTGATATATTTTTTTTAGTTACTTTTATCAACGAATTATTAGTAAAATCTTTCTTCAAGCTTGTTGTGCTATAATAGTTTGTTCGTACTTCTAAGTTGTGTTAATTTTCATAATCAACTCCTGAGTTGTGCTATATAGTATTCGTTCTTGCCTAAGTTGTACTTACTGTTCTTCGTCCAAGGCGTTAATTTGTGGTAATTAAAATTTTTGATATTAAGATAAAAAATTAACTTGCTGATGAACGTCTTAATTTTTGTTAAATCACATTTTGCTGTTTTATCCCAAATTACTATTTCCTTGTCCCCATTGTCTTACTTGTTCTTGTCTCACATTTCCCTGAACAACTTTTTGATCTATTTTTAATTGTTCTCTATTAATTCCTTGTTGACCTCCTACATATTTTATTACTCTTTTTTGTTCTACTTGCGTTGGTTCTACTATACTTACTGGTCCACCATATTTTATTACTGTAGGTCTTACAATATTTTTTTCCTGGATATGCTGATTCGCTAAATATTGTACTACTCGATTGAAATAATTTGTTAATTCCAACAATTTTTGTTTAACGATTTGTCGATTGGCTATTATTTGCTCGTGTGATAACAAACCATTTGTTATCTGATTACTTGTTGCAGTTGCAAAATTTAATACCAATTTTTGATTATTTATTATCTCATTTTTCATTGAGTCAGGTAATTTATGCCAATGTTTATGTATGTCTGCTGTAAATTGTTTTAATTGTGATGTGGCTGTCGATATCATTTGTAGTTCTTTTTCAATTAGATCGTGTAATATTTTTGCACGTTGGAATTGTTGATAATGATTACGTACGATAATTTTTAAATAATTATTCAAATGTATTATAAGTGGTAAGAGTGTATTTTGATTTTCTAAAATTAGCTGTGCTGATAGAACATTTTCATTTTGCGATTTAAATTCTTTTCCAAAATTTTTTATCTCTTGATGAAGTCGTCTTATTTCTTTTTGATCATTTACTGGTATTTCTGACCAATGTAGATCTACATATTTTAAATATTCCGTTGTTTCTTTTCCGAGTTGAGTGATATCATTTATAATTTTATCATTTTCATTATTACCTAATATAATATAAAGTGATAAATTAATTATTATAGTGATTGTAAGTTCAGTTTTTTATCTTTATTTTAAAATTTAAAATAATAGATATTATACCTTTTATTTTCACCCAAAATTCAATGAAAAATACAAAAAAGATCAACGAAATAGTTTTTAGAGACATATTTGGTACTAAATGAATTTTGATTCTTAATTAAAAGAATATAAGTTCTTATACCACTTATATTTAAAATTTAAATATGATGTATAGAAATGAGATAAGAGTAATTGCTGCTATTGATTGTAACATAGCCAAATTATGTAGCATATCAGTTGTATGTTACAATTATTTTTAATATATATAGGGGAAGATGGGGTACTTTGAGAACAGGGTAAAATGAGAATTCAAGGATAATTTTGGAACGAAAAGAGATAATCGAACCAAACTTGGGGG
>JAPYZE010003805.1:0-12264 GCA_030522805.1 Leptomastidea abnormis | reverse complement strand
AGTTGTTACAACAGCGCGAATAATATTCACATAGAATATATATTTTGGAATAATATTACATAAAATATAATTGATAAAATTAAACGTAAGCAGGAAAACATGAAAACCCAATATTAATTATTAAGAAAAAATTGTTTTTAAATTATTACATTCAAAAAATTACAACTCGTACCACGACCAATGTCACACTCGATTTTAAAATCAATAAAATCAGCAAAGTTTATAAAAAAACAAAAAGAATAAATTCGATATATCATATCGATGTTATATCCTCTGATTACTTATATGCAATCGCTTTCTCACATTCAAATCGGTAATAAAACATAGCTACACCATATGTATATACTCAGAAATCAGGTTACAGCTCATTACCATTTTATCGATTAATCGAATAGGATTGCGACGAGCATCACGTGCCACAAGAGAGCGAGAAAATAATGATTCCCTTTTATGAGGACAATATTGAGCGGTATGGGGTGAAAGGAAAAAGAAAAAAAAGATTGTTGCGCATTTTTTTCCACGTAAGAGACTTAGTTGATCAGACGTTCGGTTTTAACTGTGAATTACATTGGTATTTATTATCATGACTTTTTGGCCTATTATGATTCTTCGTATTTTTCTTTTTTTTTACTATTTTTATACATGCTGTTGCTCTGTTAATGGTAAGAGTCAAGCAAATTTATTTATGCTGTTGATGCTTGAAAATTTATAATTATTCGTTTGAGGTCGACTCATCATCATCGTAGCTTTTAAATTTTTTAACGGTCTATTATTTGTTTATTATTTAATTGCTTATTCGAGTTTTTGATTAACTTGTTTTTTTTTTTTTTTATTTTTATTGTGATCAGCACTGTCTTTTCTTTTTTTTATTTTGCTGATTTTTTAGGAATTCAAAGACAAATATTAATCTCAATAAATTTACCTTTTCCATGGTCATTAAATTTTCGTGTTTACATATTATAATTATGTCTCATTTATTGATATTTAAATAGCATTTCTACCTAGTCAACAGTATCGTAAAATTAAATATTATTTTTCATTAAAATTAAAATTGTACTTTTCACATAGACTCGTTAATGATATAAAAATTGTATAAAGCATTGTAGTATTCTATTTTTTTTTTCTTTTTGATATACTTATTTTTTGATTAAGTAATATAATGTTTATCAATTTACAGAAATACACTAAATATAATTTAATAATACTTTTTTTTTTAAATTAATACTTTTAAAAAGTAACTTAAATAATATTTAATACTTCAATTTTTCATATAATAGAATATTAATTTTATGACAAACTACTTATGGAGAAGCATTACTCGAAATGGTTTCATCTAATGGCATTTTCCGTTTTTTGCTACTTTTATGCTTGTCTCTTTTTTCAAAGAAAAATCCATTGGTTCTTATAAGCAATATATCTTTCATCAATGACGGTGATAAGTTGGCTCTTAAATCTGAGAATACAAATTTCATGCCGGAAAACAATCTTTCCACGCTAACTTGGGTCATTGGGACACCATTGGTAATCATAGCTAATGTAAACAGTTCTGGTTCACTTTCTTTCTTCCCTGACCAATAACTTAATAAATTATCGGTTAATTGTAATGGTGCATTTGACTGGTACTTATTAAGGAGTCTTTCAATGTCATTCATTGACTTTGCAGCAGTTGAAGTTACTCCATAATTATAACGTTTTTTTAAATAACGAGCTAAAGGATGTTCGGTATCAGTAGCTGGTAACGTCTACAAAAATTTTAATTTTGTCAATTTATAAGTATTTTTTATCATCTTCGACATATTTTATTTAATAATTGTAATAAAAATTATTTCTAGTATACATATATTCGTAAGAAAAATAATTTTATTTAAAAACAAAAAACATGATAATATTTTAAATTTTTGTATATTTCTTATAAATAAATCTCAACTCAAAAAAATAAAGAAAGTTTTTTATCATGAAAAATATAATATTTCACGCTTCATGCATAAGTTACTATTTATCGAGCATTGTGCAAATATTAAAATTGCAATCATTTAAATATAATATTAATGATATATAACAACTTAATAGATACCAAGAATAATTTATAAAAATTTACCTCTTGAGATCGTTCTGCATCTACAACTTCATCGTTAACGCAATTATTTTTATTTAGCGCTAAGCGTTCCCATATTTTCAAAATTGTCTTTTTCGCTGATTTTTCTTTTTTCAACAATTCCAATTCGTCATCAAATTCATTTTTGAATATTATAGTCATAAAACGGGGGTCAAGAAAAATGGCAGCCAAAAAAGCTTCGTTCTCCAGTAATTGGCTTTCTCGATTTTTTATGCTTGATGCTAGTGCTGTCGCAAATGGAGATGATAATTCCTCTACAGCATCTAAACATAACAACCAACTAGCAAAAAAATCCCCAGGTAGTAACTGTTCTTTTTGAAATTGAATGGTTGCAAGACGCACTGGTTCTAAAGCATCCACATACTCTTCTATTTCTTTCCACGATTCCTTTGATAATGAAAAATTCGCGTCAGAATCGGCAAAAGCCAGGCAAAGGGGCTTAGCAGCAATTAACGACTTAAGCATATTACATGTAGAAGACCATCTAGTTTGATTGTCAAGAACTGGCTTTGAGATTTTATATTGTTCCAAAGCACGTGTCATGCTCTCTGTACGCAGAGCTTTTACAACACTTCGTGCCTAAAACATTTTTTTATTACATCATGATATTCATTTTATTGTTATAATTATGTAATTAATTTTATATATTTATACCTTTGAAATTACATTGTCCGTTGTTTTTTTTTTCAAAACATCCCAAACGCTTAGTTGTAGAGTGTGAGCTGCACATCGTACACCTACCATTAATCCTTCAACCGGCATATCAAATAATTTGTCATTTTCATCATCTGAAACATTTGGTCTATTAGATGATTCTTCATCCTCATCTTCATCTTCATCTTCATATTCATCTTCAACACCAGCTGCCCATTTACTTTGTTGCTCTTCATTAATCAATTTTGATAATTTAATCATATTTGATCCATTATCTGACGTACACGTGTATATGTGGTCTACTGACAAATTGTACTCTCCTAAGACTCTTAAAACAATTTCTTTTAAGTAAGCGGCAGTGTGCTTTTCCTTCAATAACTCAATTGCCAAAGTTCTTAGTTGTATTTTTTCATTAGATATAAATTGTGCATTTATGCCAAAAAATGATTTGCCGTGTCTACTGGCGATATCATATTTCAAACTAATCATTTTCGCCTGTAAATATAAAATCATTGTTATAATTATGTTTTTTTTTTAATTACTTGTTTTTATCAATTTAATTTATTATATTTATGTATATTTTTTATAAAAACGTTTAAATATTGCGCATTTACGGTGCATACACTTATTTATATTAAAAAACGTTTTACCTCTTGCAATTCTTTTTTTATTATATCTCTTGTTTTCATTGCTCGACAAGTGATTTCTTCTTGTATATTAACGGATGAAATAGTAAACTTCTGTTTATCACTTAAACCATCTAATACAGGTTTAATCAGTTTTTGGAATGCTGCATCATCTAACAGACTTAGAGGACGACCATGTGCGGTAACCAATTCTACGCAACATTGACGAATGTAACTTGCACTTATTTGTACCTTTATTTTAGGACAATTTCCTTCAAGCGTACGATCGTCATCCTCTTCACTTTTACAGGCTTTGATAAATTCTGAATATTCATTTTGATGAGAACTTTTAATATGGCGTACTAGATTTCCAGCATGTTTACCCTATAAAATAAAGTGTAAAAATTTAAAAAACTTAAATTTATTTTTAAAAAAAAATTTATTACTGCATAATTGTATATATTTTATATTCAATAAAAACTCACAGTCATACTAGGCGACTTGCAGTTTTCCACTTTACATGTTGATGTGTCTTTTTCCTTATCGTACACAAAGTACTTGTGAATTGGATTGCTGGGTGGTCTTCCAATTCTTTTAACTTCCTCTGTTTTGTCTTGAATTGATTGTTCATGATTGAGAAAATAACATGATTTTATTACAATTTATATTTATATAATACTATGACAATCTAATTTAGCATATTTATTTTTAGTTTTATTACAAACAACAACAAAGACAAATATTTTTTAGCGTTAAAAATTATAGTCTATCAAGCATTGCGACTTTCTATAATTAACAAATAGTTGAAAGCGTGGTTATGTAATGGCAAAACAAAATGCTTTATTTCTCGGGAAAAATTATAAATTTGTTAAATTCACGTTTTACTAAGAATAGAAATAACGATTGATTAAAACAAGCATGAATTCAATTAAGTTGTGAAAAAATGTAAAATACGGATTTCAAATCAATATTTCTAAAAATTTCTGATCATTATAATATAAAAAAACTTTTTGTAATTTAAGCTATTAAGTTAATCTAATTATTAAAGACAGACTTGCATTTTTACTTTTCCGTAAGTACACTACATCTTTATACATGTTAAATAATAGGAATAAACAAACTCGTAAGTACTTACCCATTTTACAACAAACGTTTTTGATAATGACAAAATACAAGTCTAGACGTGCCGTTAGCGGTAGAAGCTATTCCTCGCGTGATAAACAGTCGACTGTCAATGCTTTTACTAAGTGTATCTGAACGTCTACTACACGTTACTATATGCTGACTGCTACCAACTTAAGAAAGTCCCGCTGCAGTACAAGTTGGCACGACTGATATTCTCACATACATATACATATAATATTTACTATATTATAATAAACTTCAATCATGTTATTTTTTTTGTTATTTTTTTATATAAACTGACACAAACTATATAAATTGCAGCAGCCAACAATTTTTGTTAATATTTTAGGAGAATATTGCAACTTTAGTTCTGATTTCTGATCAATTAATATAGCATTATGATTTACAAGTTAATGCTAAAAAACGGCTACCATTTTAAATTATTCATATAATATATATATACACACAATAACACAAATTTACAAGAGCAATAACAGAATTTCTGTCAACATTGCTATCAATATACACCAAAAAGAAAAAAGTTCCAATTTCATTAACAGTATAAGAAATGATTATTTAAAAATACTTTTTATTTTGTTTCAAAAAACATTGATTTTGTAAAACAATTGTAACGCGTACAGCTAAAAAAATTTTAATTTTATGTTTTTGTTTCGCAATCCTGGAGCGTATTACATACAGCTAAGAAAAGTTTGATATGTTTTTGCCGTATTAAACAAATTTTCATCTTTTACATTTCACTGTTTTTCTTTTCTTTTTTTTTTTAATGAACCGTTGACATATGAAAAATAATGTAGATAACGTAGTTTTCGTTTTAGTGAAATGCATATTTAAAAAATTATTACAAAAAAAAATTATTGAACTTTTAAGGTTTCACGTAGAATCAGAATGCATTTTAGGAATAGCAATTTCATGGAATAGAGCAGTTTTATCAAAACGTTCCTGTTAGAAAATACCGCTACAAAAACGTAGTTGTAGACAATTTTTAATAAATTAAATTGAGTAACGTTTTAATATTATTTTGTTTAAAAAACCATTGCCGAGTATTTGGCAGAAAACTTTCTCAAATATATATTTATCATATACTTATTAAAAAAAAAAACTATTATTTCATTAAATTATGCTTAAAAAAGCTAGATATTTTTGACCAAAAAATATAATGGTAAAGATATTTTTTATAAAATTTCAAATTTAGTTCTATAGTCAATTTATCTAATTACAACACATTAAACTAATTTCACTTTTTTGACGAAAAATTTAAAAGTATATAAACTACTGTCACGTGCGAGAGATAGCTAGGTGTTTGGCCCAAGGTAGGTAGGATATCTACCCAGGAAAGCGGGAGAGATAAAGGTAGGGCCCATGGGCCATAGATGCACACTAGCGAGTCAGTCTCTCCCGGTCCCTCAATATACTCAGTGCTCTCCCTAGTTTATTTAATAAAATCACAGTTGTACCTAATACGTGCGTTCGCTTTGATTACTTCACACCCTTCTATCCATCGTTAACCTGCGTAACAATACATAAAAAAAATTTAAAAAAAGAAATCAACCATTTTTTTTTATCTAAAAAATGCACCGTAACCGGGTAAAACAATATTTCATTAGTTTTGTTGTTTTAAATAAAATAATTAAATATTGCAATATGATTCATTCATAAAAACTTGTTTCAACAAATATAAAAAATTTATGTAGTTTGTCTTAGTTGTTATATTTTTGTACAAATACTATAGTAATACAATAATGCCAATTTATTTTTTATTTTTCAATTACATGCAAAACAAAAAGAACAGTAAAAAAAAAATTCAGCTGTTAATCAAGCTACATGTCAGGATCAAAATGTTAGTTTGGAATGTTAATATCAAAGGGTAAAGCAATTTTATTAAAACACGTGAACTCTCGAAGATAGCGCTACAAAAACGTACTTTATGTCAATATTGCTACAGATGTAATCGAGCGAATTTCAAATTGTATTATTAATTAATTAAATTTACATAGGTTTTTAAAGCAAAATAATTTATTAAATTGCTACAAATGAAACTGTTGTATGATATATGTTAATCATGTTCAGCTAAAAATACTCAAATATTCTCACTGTAAGCACTAAAAATATTATGTGAAAAATTATAAACAAACTTTTTAAATAGAAATAAAATATTTCTATCTCTTAAATAAATTTTAATGTACAAATGTCAATATTTATGTAGCGTTAATTTTTCGGCTTTGGATAATAAATGTACAAGCTTGGAGGTATAAATTTATACAATTTTGTTATTTTATCGAAACAGTTAATGCTTGAAGATATTGAAATGTAATTTTTGTTAATTTCGCTTTTGACGAAAAAAAAATGCTGCCAAGTATTTGGCAGAAAGCTTCTTCAAATACAATTTTGCTTCTATAAATTAATATTTATAAATAATTAAATCTTAAATTTTACATTATTATCACTATTTTTTCGTATTTTTTTTCTATTCATAAATATATTCTCATAAAAAATTTTTGAAACACACTCTAGTTTTTAAATAAAATAAAAAGAGTTTTTTACAATTTTCGTAGAAAATAATCGACGTACATACTTGAAATTTTAACCTCAAAAAATAAAAAACAAAGTAAAAATCTTGTCAAAATTTTAAAACATTATCTTTTGAAAGATTTGAGTAACGGGTTCTTAAAATTTTTTTATTTTTTCGATAATAACTGAAAATTGACATAACCTACAAAAAATAAACCAAAGAAATTGAAGTTTTTTTTTCTCAAAAAGGTACACTTAGTCTGAAAAAAAATTATTATTTTTTAACACGTTAAAATCGCAAAAAAACATTTTTCAGAAAACTTAAAATGAAAAAAAAAGTTAAAGATCGCTAAAAAAAATTTTTTAATATTTTTTTCCAAAACCATCATAAGAAATACATCAAATCCACTTTATTTGGTTAAAATCGGAACATAGGAACGTATTATTTTTCAATTGATACAATCTGTTCCCCTCTTAAGACACATGCTCAAAATAGCATGCAGAAAAAAATCAATATCTTAATAAATAATAATCCGTTAAAGTCCAAAATTTATACAGACCATCTACGACAAAAATAACAACTGGTATGAATTTCAAATCAAAATATAATAATTTACTAGAGTTTTTGAATAAAATGAAAAAAGTTTCTCGTGCGTGGTGATCACAACTCGTACGGGAATGATGCCTTTTGCGACCTTGTTACAAAAATATCTATTTTAAAATTGAAAATCGGTCCACCCGATTAAAGCAAAATGGCTATGGAGACTCATACTGGGAGACTCCGCTACAAATCTGTGAAATCTAATAAATAACAAAATGTATAAAATCATTGAACCTTGTAAGTTACAAAAGTCTTTTGTTTGAGTTTAATTGATTATCGGATGGTCACTATATTCCCATTATTTAAGTCTTACTAATTTTGTACAATCAGCGCTTTCATTATTCATATAACTATACCGTACCTTTTCATTTTCGGAGAAATAGCCCAGTCAAATTACCTCTAAATTAGAAAGTTCACGGAAATGGATGCTTTTTGAATATTAGATAAATTGGGAGCATAGAAGACAATAGACGAATTGTCAGGTCTTTAAATGGTCAGCGTCATGCAAAACATTTCAAAATAAAATTTAGCACTATTCGAAAGGGCGTAAAAAACTTCATTAGAAATACAAAAAAAACCGATTTCGGTGAGTGCAAAATCTTGAGAAATTTGCGAGAGAATTAAAGAGTTGCCTCGAAAATTCGGGATTGTGACGTCAGCCCCCTCCCCCAGACCCCTCTTGAGCGGCTGGCTCTCGTCCTCGTCCATGTGTAACGGAGGAACGAGAGAGACGGTGCCGCGCCGTCGGGCTGGGAGGGACGGCATGTAAACACGAGACAAGCGGCAGGTCAAAATTCTCTTTTTTCCTGTTTTTTTTTTTGCGAAGTTCAAAAAATATCATTGTATGGTGCAAAAAAGTGATCGAACATGAATTATATATTTGGAATCGTCGCGAAATTTCTGATATATTGAGCATACCGACAAAACGACTTTTTATTAAAACGAAGTTATTTATTTTATCCAAAAAAAATTGCTTCAAAATTTATGTATTTATTATTATTTAATAAAAGTAATCAAAGATAACATTTAAAAGTTATGCAAGCTTAAACCAAACTAAGAATAATAAATTCGAAGTACAGGGTGAGGCTGATGATTAAATACGATCTACAAACGTCGAATTTCAAAGAAATGTATGGTAATACCAAGGTTCTGGGTTCAAGTCTTCTCGAAATTATTTTTTTTTCTCAATTTTCTAGTAAATATTAGTATTCAAAATCAATTTATTTTACGGACAGTATAACTTTGTAATTTTAAAAATTAATTTTTGGAATTTTTGTTAAAAATGTTGGCATTTGAATTGACTGTATTCTTTTCCACATATTTTCCAAAATTTAATTTTCAAAATTATAAAATTATACTATCCGTAAAATAAATTAATTGTGACAATTAATAAATATTTTTTAGTAAATACTAGAAAATTAAAAAAAAAAAAATTATTTGGAGAAGACTTGAACCCAGAATCTTGGTATTACCAAGCAGTAGCACTGCCGTTAAGCTATACATTTATTTGAAATTACACGTTTGTAGATCGTATTTAATGATCAGCTTCACCTTGTACTTCGAATTTATTATTTTTAGTTTGGTTTCAACTTGTACAACTTTTAAATGTTGACTTTGATTACTTTTATTAAATAATAATAAATACATAAATTTTGAAGCAATATTTTTTGGATAAAATAAATAACTTCGTTTTAATAAAAAGTCGTTTTTTCGGTATGCTCAATTTATCAGAAATTTCGCGACGATTCCAAATATATATTTCATGTTCGATGACTTTTTTGCACCATACAATGATATTTTTTGAACTTAGCAAAAAAAATCAAGAAAAACGACGAAAAGCAAATTTTGGCCTGCCGCTAGTCTCGTGTTTACGTGCCGCCCCTCCCAGCCCGACGGCGCGACGCCGTCTCTCTCGTTCCTCCGTTGCACATGGACGAGAGCCAGCCGCTCAAGAGGGGACTGGGGGAGGGTGCTGACGTCACAATCCCGAATTTTCGAGGCAACTCTTTCTCTCGCGATTTTCTCGATATTTTACACTCATCGAAATCGGGTTTTTTTATTATTTCTAATGCAATTTTTTACGCCCTTTCGAATGGTAATAGCCATTTTTTTCAACGATTTCTTATTTTCAAGATATAAGCAAAGTAAATTTTATTTAGCAATTTTTTGCATGTCGCTGACTATTTAGAGGCTTTAAACTTAGCCTATCGTCTTCTATGACCCTATTTTACTTTTTATTTTTTTGGATTTAAATACGGGACTAATTCCGAAAAAGGATTTAGTCCTCGCAACCCTGGTCTGAGGCATGCGAAAAAAGTTTTTCTACACTTTCTTCTTATTTTTTTTCTGTAGAATTGATTGTCATAATTTGTTTTTTAATTTGATAAATTTTTTGGCAATTTGTTTAAACAAGTATTGTTTAAACAATCGAATTAAAAAAAGAAAAATAAATATGACAATAGAATGTACTGAAAAAAAAGAAGAAAGTGTAAAACAACTTTTATCGCTTAAAAGCCTACTTTTGTTACTATTGCTTTATAAATAATTAAAATTCGTTATATTTTACAAAACAATGAATTTTTTTGCTAAAATTACTCATTTTAGGAAAAAATGACAAGACATCTTTTTTGCTTATAATAAGCAAAATAATTAAAAAATAGATATTTTCATAACAAAGGCGTAAAATACGTCTTGCTAATGTTGGTGACATTGAATCTTAAAATCAAAAGCAGAGGTGCTAATAATTCAGTAACAACTTTTTTATTAATAAGAATGATGAATAACAGCTTAAAAGTTCACTTTTTGCAGCCGAGCACACTTAACCTGTACCAAAGGTACGGTCTTGTGTGTGTATATATATATCTTAGATAGCTATAGGCTATAGGTCATATACATATATATCACATGCATATATATGGATATACAAGACCATTGCTCGGTCGCATAAAAGTGAAATTTTAAGCTGTTATTGATAATTCTCATTAATATAAAAAATCATACTTCATTATTATCACCTAAGCATTTGGTTTTAAATAAGATTTTGCCTCAACATTAGCTAAAAAGATAAAAAAATTAAAAACTGAATTTCTCCCATAATGCTCTGTGTATTATTTTTGTAACCCAGCTATCAAAGCGTCTGCACGCGAAGTCAGACGAGAAAAGTAGAAAACACCTAATATAATATATATGTATAGACAATGGAGATATACATTTGCATTATGTATACATATATGGTAATATTGGTATATACAAAAGTTTGTAGGCTTGAACGCGCGCAGGGAGCGGGGAGTAGACTTGCCGGCTCCAGTCCGCAGCGGCAGTCGGCACAATATCAAAACAAATGCAAGAGATATCAATATACATGTATATGTAAACAACGTGAACGTCTTATCCACTCGGACGCGTTCGCATGTGTGTGTATACACACACACACACACACACACACACACACACACACACACACACACACACACATATATATATATATATATATATATATATATTTGTAATCATAGATTAAAAAGAAAGGTCTAAGGAATATTTTTGTGTATTCTTATGGGTTCCCGAGACCCACACTCGGTTTTTTTTTTTAATAATAAGTTTCAAGAATGGCTGCAAAAAAGTTATACATAAGAACGCTTCGTTTTTCGGTTTGTAAAAAAAGATATATCATTTACGTTTCGTTTTTATAAACGTAATTGATAAGTTATAGAAGTTTAGTTTATGTGAAATAAACAAAATAAAATATAAAAAATGTTTAGTTTATTTAATATATGACCTCATGAAAAACGAAAATTAACATTGAAGTTTTGTTTCGTTGAACAAATTATAAAACAAAATAAGATAAACATTTATTTTGTTTAGTTATAAAGAACAAAATTCGATTAAAAATAAACTGATTTGGTCTTCAAACGAACGAAACGAAACGTTGTTGAAATATTTATGTTTCGTTCTTTTTAAACGTTGTACAAAGCTATAAAGTTTTGTTTTTATTAAAAACAAACGAAACAAAATATGAAATATGTTTAATTTATGTTACAAAAAACGTAATACAAAACTAAACAAAATTTAATTAATTTAATTTTGTTTGTATGAATCAGAACAAAACAATATTGACTATCAATTACGTTTTGATGTCTGAAAACGATAGTTATTATTAACTTTGTAGTAACATTATAAAGTAAAACGAAACAAAAATTTTCGTTTCGTTTCGGAGCGGTCCCTGGTATATTCTCCTGTCCCCCCATCCTTTCTTATTTCCTTCCGTTTCTCTTTTCCTTCCGAATGAGAGTCCGCCCACTGCTTTAGGTATATAAGACTTTGCTGGACTATAGAAAAGCCACTTGACAATCGGAGAATAAGACACGCGGAAGTGCTGCTCGAAATCCGTGCAAAGTTCCTTCGGCATTTATTTTAAGGTAAAAGCTTGTCGCCTTCTACTCATATTAATATGTTATGAGTTGTATGTGTGCGTACGTGTGTGTTATGTTTACGTTTTTGTTTTTATTGTAAGGCTATGTCTATATATATATTTGTTTTCTTTTTCTGTTGTCAATAAAGCCTGAAGAGGCCTGCGTACCAGCAGGCGAAACGTTGCAGCCAGAAAAACAGCT
>JAPYZE010003804.1:0-28747 GCA_030522805.1 Leptomastidea abnormis | reverse complement strand
CTGCGGAAAATTCAATTCAATGATAAAATACATTCACAAAAATATAAATACAAATTTCAAATGTTTTTCTTTTATTTCACCTAATCGGTGCCAAAAAGTCTTTTTCGCACTGTAAACCAGTGCGAAAAAGTAGTATTTTACACACCCAAAACGGTGCGTAAAGTTGAATTTTACGCACGGAATTACAAAAAAAAATATTAATAAACTTCGAACTGTGCTTTTGATTCAAATTCATTTTGTTTACTTACATAATATCAAGAAGCGTCATACTGCTGCTGTCTTCTGTAAATATGTATGAGTTTAGATACATGTTATTATCGTAATGTTAATGACGTGAGTGCATTTTAGGGTCCAATTTAAACAATTTTCAATTGGAGTACCTTAATTGGTAGAAAAAAAATTATTTTTGTCTATATTTCGGAGCTCATTCATCTTATGGTATTTTTTCAAATTTTTAAGTTAAAAAAAATGTAGCTAAAGAAAAAACAGCTGTTAACAAAGAATTTCTTAAGGTGAGACCTACTTTCAACACTACTAGAAATAATGGATTCGAATACATGAAGATTATCGAAATCAATAGAATAGAACACTTCACGAAATTGTGACTTTCTCACAGCTTATGGTCTGTATTAGGCTAAGGTCAAAATTGAAAAATAGACCCTGGTCTTTTAGTAGCTAATGGTGTCGAGCGGTTTGCATACGTTAACTTAAGCGGGAGTTGACTTTGGCGCGTGGCAGCGAACGAGGCGAGAGACGCTTAAAGCACGTGTCGCAGCAATTCAGGCCCCAAGGCCGATTGGAGAGAAAAAGATAAATGATACTTATGACTTATTATAGACGAAAGAACTTGAGAAGAATTTGCGTACCTGACCATCTGCGTTTACTTAAAAGGTAATCGTAGTGCGTAAGCGGTAACTTCATCCGGGTTGAACTGCTTACTTATTTCGTATAGTAATTTTGAACAATTTATTCAAGTGTATAAAATGAATGTTTTTTTATATTAGAGGTTAATTAAACTTAAGTCAACTAGTCTTTACTTTAAATTACGTAATATATTTTCAAGATCTTCCGGCAGAACTATTAGGAAAAACAAATTATTAAATTTTTAAAGAGAGAAAAAAGAAAGAAAAAAAGAACTGAAAAAAAAAATAAATAATTTTATTTTTTTTCTATTCAAATTTTGCCTATTTTGTTGTAAAAAGTTTAAAATCGCGTTAAAAACTTAAAAAATATAGCCTTAAGTCTAAACTTTTCAAATATAAAAAAATTACCGTAAACAGGGCTAGGCTACACGATTTTTTTCAGCAATTTTTTTCTTTTACTAAATAAAAAAATACGTAATCAAAAGAGTATTGTCAAAATTGAGGTTGCCCCTCAATTTTTTTCGAACCAAAAAATTAAAATTTTCCAAATCATAAAGCACAATCATTGAAGTCACCTATTTTTACAGTATAAAAATATATCGGGGCTAAACTACACGATTGATGAGGTTCAATTACACAAAGTACGATAAAAGTAGCAAATTTTGTTTTTTTTGGCTTGAAAAAAATTTAGTGGCTTCTTGATAATCCTAAGTTTACAATCGACCGTAAGAAAAAAAAAATTATTATAGAAGACCACTTTTTCTCCTTAAAACGTTTATTTTAATCCCAGCTTTACTTAAACGTTATGTAAAGGCAGCTTACAATACACGAAACATGTAGTTTAGTCCCAGAATTATAAAATATTGAAAGTAACATAAAAATGACAAATTTAATATATCGATCCGGCAAATAAAGACAATATAATTAACGCCGATACTAAAGTACTGGCCAATTTTCAGATTGTAGGATGTATTTTAAAAAGTTATCGCTGTTCTTGCAAAGTCCAAAAGTTACGTGAAGAAGTCGAAAAATCGTTTTTTAATACTCCATGCGTAAAGACCCATTTTACGCATTTTTAGCAAAAAATGTTTATGTAAAATCGAGCTTTACGTGCGCCGTTTAAAAGATATTGTTCAATATTCGCACGAGATAGTACATTACATGCCTAGGGAGCGAAAGTAAAGAAGGTCTCAGATCTCACATGAGCCGAGGGTGGCAAACGTGAGATCTGAGGCTTCTTTACTCGCTCCCGTGGCGTGTATACTATTTTTCGTCTACCCCTGGTCAGGAAGTGCACGTTTCGATCCGCGTAGCGGGCCGAAACTTGCACTTTCGACCAGGGTGTGACGAAAAATAGATTCCTGACTCGTGTAAGCATTTCACTCGGGCGGAAACGTCACAAGAGGCAACAATCAGTTTTCTCGCACTTTTATCGAAAACTATTATTTTCGGTTTTAAAAATTTGTTTTGCATTGAAATCCGTTGGATTTCTAGTGCAAAAACTCGAAGGTAATAATAATACTATTATGTCTAATATGTTGAATAAACAAATTAAACTCATTAACATTAAAGGAATCGTATATAGTTCCGCCTCCGTGTAGTTAAGCCCCGCTCTCCCCTATACAGCATCAAATGTAAATAGTTTCAATATGAAAAAAACATTGCTATCAATAAGAAACTGAAAAATATTTGAATTCTATCAATGTCGTAAATACAATTGAATACGCGTTATCGTGATGTCAATGACGAAAGAACATTAAAATAGTGGGAATAAAAAGTGCCGATCTAGAGATAAGAACATCATATAAATTCATCGAAGTTTTACGGTGAGTTGTAACAGAAAATTTTTAAAATCAGCTCGATAAAAGAGGTAAGCATAAGATTCTATATTAATAAATTAATAATATTTTAGTCAATATAATGTCCAAGAATTAAACAATAAGAAATAACCTTACATTGTTAATTTTTTTAAAAGTATTAAAATAGATACAATAAAAAAAAACTAGACAGACTATAGAAAAATTTTATTTTTTATTTTGACGTTTCGTACGAAGATCAGCGGCGCTGGAACTTATCGTGGAAAAATATCCTAGCTAGAGATTTTATACGAAATAAAACAGCTCGGCACGTTATACGAACGCTAAGCTTGCACGCCGCGTTGAGCGAAAAAGTACATCAGATCGTGGCATTGCGAGAAAATTTAGCCTTGCTCAGAACGTTGTAGTAAGACATATAATGGGATTCCAAAAAAACATAATAATATATAATTATATAAATATATATCTTTAATAAACTTTGTTTTTGGAACCCCGTGATATGTCTTACTACAACGTTCTGAGCTAAGCTAATTTTCTCGCAATACCGCGAGCTAATATACTTTTACGCTCAATACGGCGTGCTAGCTTAGCATTCGTATAACAATTTAAGCTGTTTTTTTTGTAAGCCGTTTCCAATGCCGCTGATCTTTGTACGATGTGTCGATTTATTTTTTAAACTCAGAACTAAATCAAACGACTCTTGTTTGGTTTAAATCCACTATATAATATTTCAAATATTCATAATTTTATTTAATGCACTTTGCACATTAACTTTTTATGTAATTGAGAAAAAAAAACATGATTATATTAATAATTGTATTTTGTAGTAGTGATGCTGTAAATTATTGTATCTGAGCAATTGAAATTTATCTAAAAATCTTTGCAAAATTTTGTGTTGGCAATAATTGGCATTTGATGGAAATAATGATGATTAAGATTAAAATCGCAGCAAAAAATTTCATCTGAAACTGTATTTTCGTGCCTCTAATTTTGAAATGGAACTTTTTTGCCTCTAAAATTTTATAAAATGATCTTACCCTCAGCCAAGAAAATATAATTGCTTTCTCATAAAGGAAACTTTAAAAAAATTTTTACAGCAAAACGACAAATAGTTGACTTCAAATTGCGCAAATATGGGTTTCAAAGTATTTCTTCTACTATCTTTACTCCTAAGCATCTACGTTATTGGAACAACAGCAGACTGTAAGTAAAATTTTTATAACTTAATGTAATAGTAATAGGAGTGTGCGAGTACTCGAAATTTTGAGTTACTCGGTAAAAAAACTCGACTCGAAAAGTCGAGCCGATCCGAGCCGAGTACTCGACTTTTCAAGTTTTTTCGAGTTACTCAACTATTTCGAGTAGCTCGATTTTTCGAGTACTCGTCGAGCCGAGTTTTTCGAGCTACTCGAATGGTTGAGCTATTCAGAAAAGACGAGCTACTCGGCTTTTTGAACTACTCAAATCGGTCGAGTTTGTCGAGCCGAGTAACTTGAAAAAACTCGGCTCGATAAGTACTCGAAAAGTCGAGTACTCGCACACCCCTAAATAGTAATATTATTAAATTTGTAAAATAAATTTTAGTAATGTAATTTATTGCCTTATAATTTTTAATTCGTGAAGAAACTTATATTACATATACACTATTATTTGTACTGATATCTTTATTTTTTTCACCAGTAATTTATGCAAGACACTTAAACAATAGTAAACTTGCTTGCGGTTTTGTAGTGATTAATGATAATTATCAATTCAAAATATGTAATTTCCTTAATAAACTGATTATTATTATTAGTTTTAATAATGTAATATTTTTTTATTTTAATGACCAGCGTTTGCAGGCGTGTGCGAAGGAGGTGAAATTGGTCAGTGTGATACTGATGCTAATCAATATACCTGCTGTTATTATGCAAATGGGACAGTTCATCTTTTAGGCCAACACAGTAGAAACTAATAAAGTATCAAGGATGAGAGTTCCTAAGAATTATTTAATAATAAGTTAATTTAATTACGTACATATTCTTCATGTATTAAACAAAGATTTATTAGATATAACAATAAAAATATTTAAAGAAGAATAAAAATGACATTTTTTACACATAATTACACTAAATTAAGCATTTCTTAAAATTAATTCTGATATTTGGGAGCTTATATACGTTTTATCACATATTAAGTTTGATATTCAAAAAAATCAATTTGGTGAGCATAAGAAAAATAGTGCATCGAATTGATTAATGATAATTTGATTTGATAGTTAATTTACCAATATAGGGGAGACTGGAGTGAGTTGGCCGATGAACTTTTTACTAAAACGATCTAGAACAATGAAACCAATGCTAATTCATGTATACCAGAATTGCGCATTTTCGTCCATTTATTCCACTTGCACCTCTTACTCAAAAACATAGAGATATTTTTTTTTTAGTTTCATATCTTACTTTAAAAAACCTAGTCCTTTTATCAAAAATATCTTTCAACAATTTGATGTTGATTCAACTGTGAGCGCGAAGTATTATAACGATATGTACTTGATAAGAAGTGCGTACGACGTCTAATCAGTAATCGTAAAGCAGTGACTAACACATTCATTTCTCTTTATGAGGTTACAGATTATAAAAAATTTAGTAAAAAAATCAAATTATTGAATAAAAAAATTGTGTGTGTGTTCTAGCCCCGTTCTCCCTTACCTAATTTCACAAAATCACAAGAAATTTCACCAAAAATTTTCTCTATGAACATCATTGCTAACAATCGCTAATTACCAATACAATGAAACTTTTCTCGTATATTCAGTAATTATACTAATACCAGCAGTAAAAGAAGCAGCCTTTATTCTTTATTTACACTTCAGTAAAACACCAGACCGAGAATAGTCAACTTTTAAAAATTTGAAAAAAGCATCATCAGCTGTTTAATAAAATATTCACTCGATCAAAAGTTTTGTACCCAAGTCTGAAACATTATCTAAAATCATCATTATTTTTCATTTGCTGAAACTTTTGATTAAGCTTATAATTAAAGAGAAAAATAATGTTGTATGTATAATTGTTATATATTTTTAAGTAATACTTAAAGTTAATGCGATGCAAATTGGAATAGTACATTCTTGCACGTTCTTGCAGGTATCAAAAATTCAACTCAAAAAGTATATTCAACAACTAATGAACAATAATATCGCACACACAAATAAAGCCTAAATTTCAAAGAAAAAAGCAGTTAACATTTCGTTTCCATTAAGTCACCGTAAGCCAATCGCATTAACACGATCAGCGTCCATTGTGGACGAATACCATCCTAAAAAGCGATTGAACATATAAAAAAAGGAAATGGCAATGAATACCCAGATTCGCGTAATCCCTTTCTTCAAAATCACTCCCATCCTTCCACTTACTAGCCTACGTCCCGGTCAATCGAGTCATACGCGCCCCGGCATAAGGCTCTGGTCATTTTCCAAGTCCCTCTCTTTTTACTTCTCTGATGAACAAAAAAAAAAAAGAGCACAGGGAATAACTGAGAAATACGGAAGAACGGGTGGAAGGCCGGGTGGAAGGTATAGTGAAGGGGGTCGTATTAATAGTAGTGGTAGTAGAAGCAGAGCAATATATATAGATGGAAGAATCCGTTGCTCGCCATGGTAGCGGTGGCGTATCTATCGACGTGAGCATAGCTTCCTATTAGCGGAGGGGCACTTCATACAGACGACTGATATCCTGCCTCCCCGCCAATATCGTATAAACGTGTCGTTAATTACTTACTTTCTCACTCATACCTTCCTCCCCCTTCTCTCCTCACACCGCTCGCGTTACCATTTTTATACATCCCGCTTCTCCATTCCTTCCCCACGCAGCAGTAGCGGTAGCAGTAGCAGTAGTAGTCTCCTGCTTCTTCGCAGTCACCCTTCCTCGCGAGTATATGAGCCCCAGAGATGCTCCTCACCCTTCCTCTCCAATCCCGAGAACGTATATATATATACACGGACATCACCTCGACTCTCCCTTCGACGAACTCTCTCTCTCTCTCTCTCTCTCTCTCTCTCGCTCTTCTGCACACGTTACACGGGCTCTCGGCTCGCGTTAAGGAAACTAATGTTTATTTGAAAAACTAATTGAACGGGACTTCTTTCTCTCTCACTCTTCCTCTCTTTTTTCCACGCGCGTCTACAGCCAGCAATTAAACGAGATTACTGGGCGAGCTGCTGCTACTGCGCATATACTGGCGACGTGGCATATAACCGAGAAAGGGTAGGTATAGTACGAGAGAGACGAAAGTAGAAGGAAGAGAAAGAAGAAAGAGGTAATAGGAGGGTGGTGTGGAGGAGAAGAAGAAATAGAAACGAGGTGGGGGATTAGATAGTAGATACGGTAAGATACGGGCCGCGTAATGTTTAACTATCTGCGCTGGAGTTAAACCACACAGACTCTCACTCTCTTCTATTTCTTCTCCTTCTAGGTAACACATTTCTGCATCACATGCACTTTTGGATATGTATAGATGTGCGTGTGTAGATATTCGTGTGCTGCCAATAATAAATTGTTAGCTTGTAGGGCTATATTATTTTTTTTTTCTCTAGAACTCGGCCGATTTTTTATTGATACCCCACGGACTATGTGTAGCTTAACTTAGTAGGTATTAAGTGCTGTAGAAGCTATAACGGACCAACGCGAAGATATAATTGACTAACTAAGTTTTTTGCGTGGAAAAATATTTGTTAAGCTTTTACGTGTTTGACGAAGAGAGGGACCAATTATATGGAAGATTATTTTTCTTTTATTTTGTTAATTTTTTTGAGAATTTGCTAGAATTTGAAAGGTTTTTTCGAAAAATAAATTTTCCTAAATTTGTGGTAGTCATGGAAGAGGTCGTATAGTTGACTGCTTTTTTTCTATTGATTACACGGATATACCGTTTTATTTTTTGGCTATCCAAAAGTTACAAAAATGCAGATTGTACGATTAGATTGGTTGTCGATATATTGGGACTGTATGATATTTTAGATAATTTATATCTCGAGGCGGAGCAATGTTACATCGGAGATAAGAGGCTGTTCAAAAGTGAGATTGGTTAAAAAGTACACGATCATTTTTTGCTCGTGTATATAATCTTTGAGTGTCAAATTAATCATTGTATAATTTCTTTTTTTATTTTATTTATTTATTAATTTTATAATTTTAATTGACGTAATCTAATGTTCCCGTCAATTATGCATATCATAAGAATGATATGGCATTTTTTTTTAAATTAAATCTCATCGATTAATTGCAATCTCCTATAATCTTTATTTGCACAGGTGTACTCTATAGAAATTTCATACCAAAGTTACTCGATTACTTGCATTATTTTTTAAATATACACATGTGAAATAAATATACATATTCTTTTGTGTTATTCATGCAAACAATGATATTGCAACATAATAATTATAGATATCTTTAAGACTTAGTGAGACGATATAATATGAGATTAATTCTTGTTTATGGATTGGAAACCAAAACTTTCTAAATCCCTCGTTCCGGTGAAATATACATTAAATCATTCTTATAAT
The DNA here is from genome assembly GCA_030522805.1 of Leptomastidea abnormis. NCBI lineage: Eukaryota > Metazoa > Arthropoda > Insecta > Hymenoptera > Encyrtidae > Leptomastidea > Leptomastidea abnormis. The sequence goes on along the minus strand of JAPYZE010003804.1, from coordinate 20,522 downwards.
AAACGACCAACGCGTACAGGAATTAACGGTTTACAATAATTAATCTTACTAAAATTATAAACTTACCAATTACAATTGTTTTAATTTAGAATATAAACATCAATTGATAACATTTTAGTTTGTTTGAATAATCAAGAAATAGGTATGTATTAATTTAGTTATCTTTGAAAAAAATTTAAAGATTTATCAAGTTTTCTTGGTTAATTAGTCGAATTTTAAAATTAGTATGTTAACTAAATCGAATTAAAAATTGTTCACAGTCTACATAACAAAATTTCTATCACAAATACTAAATATTGTAACGTTAATAATTTTTTTCATAAAACCATTGTAATCAATCAGGAAGAAACAATAGTATTATAAAAATAGAAAAAAATGCAGTGTAACATTTATAATTAAACAAGATATTATGTAGTATCGTACATTATAATTTTACAATTAAATACGAGTATTAAATAATTTTAATGGAACCAGAAAATAAATTTATAGGTACGAGAACTGAAATTACGATGATTCATCAAAATAAAAATAGGTATTACGCAAAAGATGAAAATCAAGATGAAAAATATTGCAAAGTGATAGGAAAAATCACGATAAATAATTAAAAATATATACTTTTATTCGAAGACAAAAACACTAACAAAACTAAGCCGATGAGAATTTGCACATTAAAAAAATATTATATTAAATTTAAAAATTCTGAAAAAAAAATTAGTATAAAATCAAACTTCTATTCAATCGAACAGAATTTACGAACGAAAAACTTGCAAAAATGATCTAATCCCAGATCTTTTTTTGGAAAAGCCTTTTTCATTCTCTATTGAGTATATTTCGCTAATAATCAAGCCATGACTTACGCAATTGACAGACGACGAGAATCGAACCCACAACTTATGAATTGCAAAATTTGTTACGTTCTGCCAACTGAGTCATTTCAGATACTAATATTAACATGCAGGATTACTTATATGTATAAGTTACAGAAATCGATATCAATAAGTCCAGAACAATATACATCATCACAAAACTTATCTTCCTCCTTTTTGTAACAATTAGTAAAATAACAAGAATCATGTTGCCGTGAAGCAATTGAAAAGCCCATTACATTATATTTAATTTATTTTTATTTAATTTTGAATACGTGAAACTTGATTACTAATAATGTTTGAAATACATATTACAATAGATAAAGGACTCAATTTTTTCTTTTACACAATAATTTTATAAATGTAATAGTATAATTAAAAAATAAATAGTACAAAAAATAAATTCCACCCAAAGATAATCACGTTTTATAAAATTATCAATATTTAAGAATTTCTTAAAATGAAATCAAATAAAATAAAAATTATACATAAATAAAAAAGGATCGCAAATAAAAGGAACACCTTTATCTATAAAAGTAAAAAATTAAACGTACCATCAAATAAATATAAGGAATAACACTTTTTTCGAGTTAAGAAAAAAATTTCAAAATAAATACTCTCTTATCAAATATTTACGAAGCATGACCTGTTTCAAGCTGCTCCGACTTATCGAAATAATGAGCATATACCAGCTGTATCATGATAAAATATGCGCGATATAAATACACCATCCGAACCGCCGCGACATCAGTCGAACATGAGCTCAAGACGGATCACTTTCTTTTTCTAATAAAAATTTTTATAAAACTCGTGCAACTTGTAACTTTTTATCCGTATTTTTTCTTGCGCACATAAAAAAAATAATCAAGCCCAACAATGATAGGGCTAAAGTACACCCTTTTGGTATTGCTAGTGTTCGGAGCATCGATATGCCAGGGCTACCGTATCCTTGCCCTATTCCCATTCGAACTAAGAAGCCATCGTGGCGTATTAGAACCAATAGTTGAAGCTCTAGCACTCAAAGGCCACCAGGTCGATGTGGTCAGTAATTTTAACGTGTCACGACCAATGCCCCATTACAAGAACATTATAACATTGCCACCATCGCAAAAGCCTCCGAGTATGCATTACGATGTTATTACATCGAGTAATAAGGACACCGAGTGGCTTCATCTTGTGAACGGACGCATGTGCGATTTGCTTGGACATCCCGTACTATCGGAGATCATTAAAAATCCACCGAAGGATCCACCCTACGATCTTATTCTCGTTCATGTAAGTAGTACTAGTTATTACGATTTTTTTATTATGTTTCAAAAATATTTTTAATTAATAAAATGAAGAAGCAAAGACAGTGTAGCTGTTCTTGTACCCACCGCGCATAAAGTAATAAAACCATCAAATACTATTCAAAATATTTATTTCGGAACTTTTAAAATTAAAAATTAACTCAAAAACTTATTGACAATTTAAAGTACCAGCAATTTCATAGTCAAAAGAGAGACAACTTTTTTTATTAAAAAAAATATTCATTCTAGAACGATTTCCTGGATTTAACAGCATGGCTAATAAACGCTTTTCAAATTTGTAAGAAATGGATTGTTTGTTCACACAAAATTTGCATTAAAAATGTCTATGATTATATTTTTAAATTTTTTCAACATAAACTTTTTTTGTCTTTAATGAGAATATAGTTTGGAATATATTATAATTTAAATCGTTTTAAATTTTCAATAATTAAACAAATTTAAGATGAAAACGAATTTCTTCAAGATTAATTTTTATTGCAAACAAAAAATTTACAACTTTCTTGAAATAAATAATTCTAAAGATAATTGTTTGGAAAAATGAAGTAATAGTGAAAAAAATAGTAAACATTTTACTAATTCTATAATTCCGAATAATTATAAATTTACTAATGTAGGTAAGTACTAGAGGAAAGTAATTATAAAAAAATGTATAGCTTTCAGTATATCTTAAAGAATAATGATAGGTTTTACATGTCCCATATAATTTCAAAAGTCAATAAAACAAATTTTCATTTCAAAAGACTTTTACAAGTGATTTTATTACACTTGACTTGCACAATGTCATTTTGAAGTCACGTGTGTAAATAATTTATGAAATACTTTTTATTGCTTTGCTTTTTAAAATGTTTAACTTAAATCTGAAATAATATTTTTAATAGAATGTATTTTAAACAATTACTATACAATAGATAATTATACTTTTAAACAAGTATTTTTAATCTTAATTGAAAAAACTTGATAATCCAATCGAATATTTATTTTATAAAAAAATATATTTTAATAAAAAAAGAATAAAAAAATGAATTACAATTTATTGCGCAATCCCTAATAAAAAATTTAAACACGTGTCATCTCAACAAATTCAGGTACTGACCGGTTACCAATGCCTAGCCGCAATTGGCCACGTATGGGACATACCAGTAGGTATCGTAGTAACAACGATGCTCTACCCTCAAATGCACCACTACATTGACAACCCCATAAATCTCGCCACATCACCAAACACCTACGACTTTTACAAAGAGGAGATGAACTTCTGGGAGAGGCTGTACAATTTCGTAATGACCCACAGATACATATACACCCACTACAAAGATCACTCGACACCTCAAGATTATTACATAAGAAAGTATTTGGGTAACGATATGCCGAGTTTCTTGGAAATTGAAAAAAGCCCGGCTATGATTCTCAGTAATTCGCACTTCTCGTATCACGGCGTCAGACCGAAATCTCCGGCTCTCATCGAGATCGGTGGGATTAACATTAAAAACGACAACTCCGAGATAATGAGTTCGGTGAGTAAAGAGCAGACGACCTTACATCGCTTACGCGTGTTTTTTTTTTTGACTTCGTCATGCCTCGCGCTTGATTAATCGCTCATTGATCTGATAAAGTTTGTTTTAATCAAACGCAAATTTATTTTATCATTTTTGCTTTAGGATTTGAAGAAAATTCTTGACGAAAGTAAAGACGGTTTCATCTACTTCTCATTTGGTTCCCTGGTCGTCATCGAGTCTCTGCCTCATGAGGTCCTCGAGCGATTTTATGTGGCTATACGTAAAATAGCGCCTGTGCGAGTAATAATGAAGGCGCCGCATCCCGAGGCGATGCCGAAGAATATGCCCGATAACGTAATCACCTTCTCCTGGTTACCGCAGCAGAAACTTTTACGTTAGTATTGCTTGACTATCGTCAGTGTGTGTGTGTTTGTGTGTGTGTGTTATTGAAAAAAAATAAAAAAATAAGTTATAAACATAGTAACTGCTTTGCATAAAAGTTTAAGGAAACTGCTTTTGAAAACATGACTTTTACCAACACAATCATTATTAATTTCACGTTCCATAAAATTTTATGTACAATAAATATTATTCTTTAATTTTTAGAACACCCAAATATCAAAGGATTCGTAACACACGGAGGAGCTTTAGGTACTCAAGAAGCCATTTATTCAAAAGTTCCCATGATTTGCGTGCCTTTCTTTGCTGAACAGTACGTCAATTGTGACATTTCGGTCGTCAAAAATATCGCACTTAAAATAGATATTAGAACAGCCAAAGAGGAAGATTATCAAAATGCATTCACTCAACTCTTGACAAGTCCCCTTTACAAGTAAGTTTCAGTTATATGAAAATAAATTTTAATAACAAAGAAAAAATTGTAATTTATTCTATTTAATCATATAAAAAAAAAAAAACATTTTTAATAATAAAATTAAACTTTTGTTGCAGAAAATCAATAGAAAAATTCCACGACTTATTCTGGGATCGACCCCAAACACCAAGAGAGGCTGTCGTTTACTGGACCGAATTTGTGATTCGTCATGGCAAACACGTTTTGAGATCTCCTGCACGTAATCTGAAATGGTGGCAAATCGAATTATTCGATATTTACGCATTTCTACTCGCCTGTGCATTGACATTTATTTTCTTAACAATTTTCATTACGCGGCGGCTATTCCGATTAACTTTGAAATTAATTACGATGAAAGAACCACATACCAAGAGCTTGAGGAGGTTCAGTAAAAAAGTCAATTAGAATTATTGTAGATATAGAATTTTTTATTTCTTGTAGATGATAAGTTTGAATTATTTTATACGAGATCTTGTCATTAAGAGAAAGATGCGATGTACATATATTGATTAGATAAGTTTAGAGTGTAAGATAACGAAAGTGGAAGATACATAAAAAAAATAAAAGTATTATTATATAAATTTATTGTAATACCAAAATTTTGTACAAAGTTATGTAATAAAAAAAATAATAATTTTAACAGTACAATTTTTAATGTTTTTGTTAATAATTCAAAACTTGGAAGTATTTAATTCATACAATATTATACTTATATCGTTATTTTATATTTCTTTAGGCTCAATTTAACGTGCACGTGTTAAGCAGAATTACAACCCACGTAATTAAAATGAATTTTGAAATAATATTTACATTATCAATTGAATTAAAATTTGGAAAACATTGAATTAAATAGCGGCGAGATAAAAATTATTTGCTCATCGTGACGTAATAATATGCGTGTATCCCCCACATTGTGCATTTTGGTAAAAACAAAATTATGTCAAGTGTCTTTTATTGTTTATTTTTCAAGCGATGTCAATAATTTCATTAAGTTTGTAATAATTTACTTAGGGTTTAAATTTTTTTAATTTTTAAATTTAATTTGGACTAACTAATAATTTCTTTACTTTTTCATTTTAGGAGTCAATAATGTTTTTCACGCGATGTTAGATTTTAATCTAACATTTCTATTTCTATCAAATACTACTTTTTTTATAAAAGTATTTAAAATTTTAATAATCATTCATCATCAAAAAGCGAAACTATTAAAATCATTATAATAAAGTTTTGATGTCCCCGTTTTATTCGTGATCTGATTGGCTTAGATAAAAACAAAACCAAATCTGCATATACAGAATGGAGCGCGCGAAGCGCGCCTGTAGATGGCTAGTAGTGACAAATGCCTCTTTTCATTATCTTCGTTTTCATTTACCAACTGTGTCATCTCAATGTTAAAAACTTAAAATGTAAGACAATCTAACAAGCAAATGATATACAAGCAGAACAATCTATAAACTCTCTCCTTCTCTTTCTCTTTTTCTCAAACACACGCGCTTATAATCGTCGAATAGTCCCGCCATTAGCAGATGTAGATTTTCGCTTTCGAGCACAGAGAATAGCCAAGGGTTGGTCAGCCATTATCGCAAGCTCCAAACATATTCGCGACATTAGCCGAGCGTTAGCGTAAACGAAGTGGACGGAAAGGAAGAGGTCACACACTGACCATCGAGAAGGAATAAGAGGAAGCGTTACGGAAAGATAGGCAAGCCGCGATAATGCCTCGGCATATAATGTTTGGAGCGTGGCGAGTTAAGAGGGATATATATATCCCTTGGTAGAACAGATGGACTCCCAAAAAGCTGAGATGTCTCTCTTATGTCTCTTGCTAATGTCGCAAGCTCTTGTGATCGTTTCAACGAAGGTTATGTTACCTGTTTCATTGTAGTACTCTTGTTTCATGTAGCCTTCTGTTATGTTTGGATATAATGTATGTGAAATTGTTTCTTGGGAATATTAGTTTGAGAGAATGAGGAAATTGATTATTTAGTGATAATAATGTAAGAGACGTTTTTTTTTCTTTTTTTTTTGAGAACAATGTTTGTACAAAAGTTATGTTTTTCGGAGATATGTGTTAATTTTTTTAATTATTGCGTCATTTGAATTGTAAATATAAGTAGGTCGATGTAAGTCGTCAATGGCAGACTATTAGCTTTTCAATAATACATTTCAGTTTTTAATGAATATATTATTTCGACATTTTGACTAAATTTCATTTCTTGTTCACAAAAGTATAATATTCTAGCTAAAAAAAAAGAAAACTGGCAATTCTTTTTCATTCAAATTTTAATATTCTTTTTTTATCTTTAAATATTCTTTTTTATTACAAAAAGTAAGCAAAGCTTCCACGTTTATTATACGAAACTAATAGATAAAAAACAAATTCGAGACTGAAAAATCATAATATGCTAAGTCCTAAGCTCTCCATAACCACAATTTTCTCAAAATCCAAATTCTAACAACACATTATACGCAGCAATTTATAATCCATCAGTTTCTAGCGAAGAGTCACTGCTCGCGCAAAGAGAGCATCGAAGTCCAGACAAACACACACCATACCATACTGGCATATGCATTCCACATTATCCGAAAATTGTGATTTAAGATCATCCATTGTCATCCCCACCCGCACCCTTACTCTATTACCGATTGTTGCTCTTTCGTATAGTATCACTGCTCTGTGCACTGTAAATTGTAATACGCGATCGAATATCGCGCGTTGGCTCGACCAATTACGTTGATGCGCGTATTGCAGCAGCAAACTCGCGCCTACCTACTCTCTCTATACCAATATAGAGGTGAAAGAGAGTATAGCGTAACAACACGTAAACGAGAGGACGATAGAAGGTCGAACGACGAAGAGAGAAGGTTGCTCTTGCCATATCGAATTTATTATTCGTCGTTTGTTCTCACACAGGCGTCCGCGGCGCCAGCTCTCTCGGTCTGTGCTCTCGACCATCAATTCTCCCTGTGTGCCAAGAATTTCAAATCCCTCCCTCCCTTCCTTCCTCTTTATCCAAGGGAGGCACATCGAACATGCGCTGCTGCAACGACGACCCTTCGAAATTGGCATAAATTTCACTTTGCTTTTTCGAATTATCGCGAACACGCGGCGAGAAACGAGCGAGAGAGAGAGCTTTAGCGCTCGACTGCCGATCGAACTCATTCGTTAATATTGGCAAGACGAGGCTATTTGCAGGTTTTGGTATGACTGGAATGTCGTATGTATTTCTGTGCAGTTGTTCAAAATCTGTCTTTCTCATATTGTGATTTTTAGTGCTTCGTATGTGTAGTATGGTCGCATTGAAATATAATGTGGTCTGTTAGTGTCTCATCGATGACTGGTAGTTTATGTTTTTTAACAAATACATTTTGGAAAATAGGTACAATTTGAAGGAGAATTTTTGAAAAATACGTAAAATAAACGTAAATCAGTAGTAACAGACTTGTTTGGTAAGACAATATCAATTTTCGTTAAAAATACTTGATAATAAAGAATTAAATTAATAACCAGAAAAAATAATTAAATAATCAATATCAAAATTAAATTCAATCTTAAAATAAACTCATATTCAGATAAAACACAATAACAATGATTAATTACTATTCCAAAAGAAGTATACCATACATACATATATCACCAAAAGTCTCTACCTTTCCTCAAAAATAAATCATAACTCAGCAAAGTTTCAAAAATCCAAAAACCAAAAATTTCACGTTAACAAGGTCAGCAAAAAACTTAAAACGACACAACTATATAGATACACATCACCCATACTTTTTCAGAGAAAAAATCGTTCCGTCAAATAGATCATAGAGAGTTACCAAAGTGTATATATACACACAAGAGCCTCTCCACACACTGGTGAGCAAGAGCGAGATGAGCGCTTATTAAATTCCATGATGGGCGAGTCCCCGTGGAAATCAAAGCGTAGCCTCGATCTTCCTCGTTTCAAATGCTTCCCTCCACCTCCCTCCTCTTCTTCTGACGTAAACCCCCCCCCCCCCTCCCCTCTCATCCCCCGCGTATATATACACACTCGTAGAAAATCGCGGTCGGAAGTTCGAGACTGCAATAAAAGTGATGTACGACTGCGTGGGCCACCCATCTCTTCGTGCGCGCGCGCTTTTGAAATGTGTGTATGAGAGGTGGGTGGAGGATGGGCATGAGAAATATAGAGAGAGAGAGAGGGAGAGAGAGATCGAGTTCGCATCTTCTCTTTTATATTATATATATTTGGCCTCTCCGGGACTTTCTGTCTCTCGCTTATCATTGCCTTCGACTATATACATACTCTATCTATGCTATACGTATTGGATTTTATTTCCGTCAAGATTATTATATAATATATACTAGGGTTTTGCAGTATCCTTTATGTAAGATATAGTGTTAGTTCTGAAGTCCTTCTGTTATATAATATAAGCTTTTCCTCTATTGACTTTCAAAGTTTTAACGAGCGATCTTCTGTATATAGATGTTATTAGAAGTGTGAAGATGATAATTGATGGTTAAATTTTGTTATAAAGTATTATTTAATTATTACGTAGTACGATAATTTAATAAGTCAACATTTGTTTATAAATAAAGAAGAAAAAAAAAGTAAGTTTTTATTTTTTTTATTACAAAATTTTTTTTACAAAAGTTTTTAGCTCACGAAATAAAAATTCTTTTCTTTAAAACATAAAACATAACAATATCAATATCTATAAATATAGAATACGCAAACATTTCATCAATTCAAAAATTTCACATTATTATTTCACTTAATAAATTCCATGCTCTCGACGATATAAAATGAAAAATATTTTTCTTTGCAAAAAAAAAAAAAAAAAAAAAATGAAAGAGAGCAAAAATATCCTTCCGATTGATTTCATCTCAACGCGTCGTCGTCGCAAAAGCGTGTCTTCCTTCTTTCTCTCCATATATACTCGCAGTCCCTCACCGGCGTCAAATTCAACACGTACCACCCCACAGCTTCTTTCTCTCTCCCCTTTCCTTCTCGGTTCGTCCCCCCCCCTCCCTGCGTCAGTTTTAACGCCAGAAGCGTTCATCATCAGGCGACAGGCTTCATTGGCCAGAAGCAATTTTCCCTCCATGTCCAGGGTACATCGTCTATCGCGCGCTGCGGAGAAAGAGAAGCGCTTCTATCTTTCTGGTAGAAAGACTGGAAAGGAAAGCGTAGGGAGAAAGTGAAAGAGAGAGAGAAAGAAGAGAAGAAGGAGACGTACGTGATCTACGAGGCCGCGACCGGCGTCGCCACCTTTTCGATGCTCTCTCAAACCTTACTCTCTTTCACCCCTGTGTGATTCTTCTCCTTCCACCCCCCCCCTCCCTTTTTCTTCAGTATAGATACGCTTGGCGCGAATGTTACTATACCCAGAAGCGTCGAGCCGGCAAGCCGAGATAGGAAACCCACGCGATGACACAACTATACCTATGCGCTGTTCTGCGAGGAGGCTGTCTGTGTTCTTTTCCGATCGACTCGAGCGTATATAGTAGTCATAAGTTGCTTAGCTTCATAAAACTTATCAGACTCGTTGAATTTTATAGTTTTCGCACTATTTTTATTATTTGTTCGGAGAAAAAAAAATTATAAATTTAGAAAAGTTTCAAAGTCTTAACAATCTTGTCTGTTACTACTTTAAAAAAAATTTATTTAATATGCAGGGCTGCTGCATTTATAATAATATGCTGATAAGTATTCATATAATAAATAAATACTTAATGTAATAACAAAATTATTTGCTAATTTCTAGTTGCGTTGAAAAATTAAAAATAGCTTGCAATGGAAACTTTGTAAAATATGATTGACATGAAAATTTTAAAATTGACAAAACGTATTTGAGTAAACTCAAAGAATTAAAAAAAAAAAAATTTGACAAAGTAAAGTAATGTTTAAGTTCTTGTAAAAGTAAGACATACTTCTATATAATTAGAGTAAAAAAAACAGCATCATCTACTAAATATATTTGCACTTCAAAGTCAAAAAACTTCAAAATAATGACTTTATCGTCGAATAATTATGAAGGACAACCGGTTTTCAAATTACTACAAATTATCGAAATAATGAGTAAAGTAGCTGTTTAGCGATAAACTGTCTGCTATATATAAATACTTTATTCGAATTCGCAACTTCAGTCGAACATGAACTCGAGACGGACTATCTAAAATTATTATAAAGCTTGTGATGTAAATTTAGGATTTTTAGGTTTTTGTGAATTTGTTAAAGTGAAGCTGACACCTATCAATGGCAGAGTTTGGGTATACCATATTGGCATTACTGGTGCTCACAGTATCTGTATGCCATGGCTATCGTATACTCGCTCTTTTTCCGTTCGAGATAAAAAGCCATCATGTCATACTAGAACCCATAGTTGAAGCTCTGGCACTCAAAGGCCACCAAGTCGATGTTGTCAGTCATTTTAAATTATCACGATCTATGACCAATTACAAAAATATTATTCAAATACCAGCTTCGCGAGAGCCACCAACTGTGCGTTACGACGATCTTTATTCAAAGGATAAGGACACCGAGTGGGAGATTATCGTAAACGCACGTATGTGCGAGTTACTTGGACATCCCGTATTATCGGAAATCATTAAAAATCCGCCAAAGGATCCGCCTTATGATTTTATTTTGATTGAGGTAACTTGTGAATAATTCTCACGAAAATTAATTTTATAAAGAATACACAAAAAAATTGATTTACTTGATTAATCAGTTAAAAGCACAATAAAAATGCAAGCTAAAGACAAATTACTACAAGGTTAACTTTTATCTTGAACAGGAAATTTTCATTTTCCGGAAGTAAAAAATTATAAAGATAAATACTTGTAATATTTGTATAGCAAAACAAAATTGAAAGTTGTTAATATTTTAATCTGCTGCCTAGCCGCATAGTGTGCATTATTTATTGAAAAAAATATTTAAAAAATTTTTAATAATTATTAAAGCTTTTATGGTCATTAAACTTGCAAATTTTTAATATAAATATTCAGATAAATAGTAGTGAAAAAAAGAATATAAGGATCGAATAAAATTATACTGAATCAATAATATTTTATCAGTTGGCACGTTGCCCTCTTGAAAATATAAACGATAATGTTGAAAAATTTTTAGCAAAAACCGGTAATATTTCTGCTTCTGCCTTTCATTACTTTATAGTCAAGATAGAGGTCAGCGTATCAGCTGAAAAGATGCTAAAAACGTTAATTGTTGCGTTTAAGCCTCTACAATTGACTCATCGTCGGTACAATTTTTTTTTATCTACTATAAAAAGGAAATATCTTATGTGTTTTAAACAAATAAATAAACACTCAAATAATCATTATTAGTTAAGCTTATTGTAAATAAATAGAAAAAATTAGAAATAAATTTAAATAAATATGATTTGTAATTTTATCAAAAGAGATTATCAGAAAATAATTTAAATTATTTAGACATTGGTAGGTTGTCAATGCTTAAATGCAATCGGTCACTTGTGGGACATACCAGTTGGTATCGTAGCAACAACGACGCTCTACCCACAAATGCACCACTACATTGACAATCCCATGAATCTTGCCACATTGTCAAATACCAATGATTTTTATAAAGAAGAAATGAATTTCTGGGAGAGGCTGTACAACTTTGTAATAACTCATATAAATATATACACTTACTATAGAGATCACTCAGCACTTCAAGATTATTATATAAGAAAGTATTTGGGCAATGACATGCCGAGCTTTTTGGAAATCGAAAAAAGCCCATCTTTGATTCTTATTAATTCACATTTTTCGTTTAACGGCGTCAGGCTAAAATCACCTGCGCTTATTGAGATTGGTGGAATTAACATTAAAAATGACAGCTCCAAGATGAGTCCGGTGAGTAGCTAAAATACAAGCAATTTTACATTATTGCTAACGCATTTTTTTTTTCTTCAAAAATTGTACTTTATTACGTCAAACACATAAATTGATTTATCAATTGATCAAACAAAGCTAGCTCTAACCAAATTCAAATTCATTTAATTTTATTTTTTTTTTCATTTTATTTAATGCTTTAGGATTTGAAGAAAATTCTCGACGAAAGTAAAGACGGTTTCATCTACTTCTCATTTGGTTCCCTCTTCGTCATCGAATCTCTGCCTCATGAGGTCCTCGAGCGATTTTACAGAGCTATACGTAAAATAGCGCCTGTGCGAGTAATAATGAAGGCGCCACATCCCGAGGCGATGCCGAAGAATATGCCCGATAACGTAATCACCTTCTCCTGGTTACCGCAGCAGAAACTTTTACGTTAGTATTGCTTGACTACTTTTTTTTTTTTTTATTTTTATTTTTTTACGTTATTTAAAACAGAAGAAAAAAACAAATAAGTTATCAACACGGTAATTGCTTTACTTAAAAGTTTAAGGAAAAATTTTCAATATTCATTGTTGATTTCACGTTACATGTATAAAACGTAACATAATATAAAAATTATTTATTTTTAGAACATCCAAATATCAAAGGATTCGTAACTCACGGAGGAGCTTTGGGTACTCAAGAGGCAATTTTTTCGAAAGTTCCAATGATATGCGTGCCTCTTTTTGCTGATCAGTTTGTTAATTGCGATATTTCGGTCGTCAAAAGTATTGCCCTTAAAATTGATATTAGAACAGCAAAAGATGAAGATTATCAAAATGCATTTAATCAACTCTTAACGAATCCCCTTTACAAGTAAGTTTAAGCGTTACAAACTATTTGAAAAATAAATACTATTTTATCTGTTTGATGATACATTACACGACTATGATAACAAAATTCAACGTAAATAGTATTTTTTTTCCTGTTTACAATGTCGAGAAAAATAATTTAGATTACTTTAAACTTTGCATTCTTATATACATAGTTTTATCTCAACACCGATTAATGATATATTTAATAATTTTATTTGTAGAAAATCAATCGATAAATTAAACGCCGTAATCTGGGATCGACCCCAAACACCAAGAGAAGCTGCAGTTTACTGGATCGAATTTGTGATTCGTCATGGTAAACACGTTTTGAGATCTCCTGCACGTAATCTGAAATGGTGGCAAATCGAATTATTTGATATTTACGCATTTTTACTCGCCTGCGCATTGACCTTTACTTTCTTAACAATTTTCATTACGCGGCGGCTATTCCGATTAATTTTGAAATTAGTTGCGATAAAAGAATCGCATTTAAAAAATCTGAGAAGGTTTATTAAAAAAGCTAATTAAAAATACTTTTTACAAAATTTTTCTTCATTTGTCATAGAAATAAATTTTTATTTTGAAAAGAGTTGTCTTATCAATCTCGTCTGTTACTACTGACTGGTTTATTTAGTGGCTACTACAGCTAATAACGTACCAAAAACACACCTAAACAATTGTTTGCATATATTAGTAGACTGATTAATAAAAATAAAAAATTGTTCCTCCCTTTTTAGAAAAAAAAAAAAAAAAAAAAAAAAATCATAGTCATAAACAAACTCTAAATCATCAAATAAAAGCATAAATTTACAGTTATACTCTAAAAAATTAAAAAAAGCTTAGGTAGAGTAAATTTAAGAATAACGGAGGGGAAGCTGACTATAGTGAAAATTTTCAAATTTTCTAAAATTAACCGAGTAAACAGAGCGTAGGTAGTAGTAGTAGCAGCAGCAGCAGCAAAATCGCGTACAACAGTAAACGTAAGAAAAGTTACGTCTCTCAAGCGCATAATATATATAGATATAGAAAGAGAGACGACTATAGGTGAAGTCGTGCTCGCGCAAAATAGCTCAACGTATATCTCGGAAGGATCGCGGGTGCAGGAGCTAAAAAGAAGAGAGAGAGAGAGAGAGAGAGAGAGAGAGAGAGAGAGTGAGAGAAAGCAAACTCATCCTACCACCCCGATATTCTCGACGTCGCTTCGTAATTAGCGAAAGTAGGGGTGGTATAATACTGGTGGTAGTAGTAGTAGTAGTAGTAGTAGTAGTAGTAGTAGTAGTGGAGAGGATGAAAACCTAGGCAATATAGCGAAAGAGAAAGAGATAGGTAGAGAAAGCGCAGAAAAAAAGAAGAAGAAGAGGAGAAGGAGGAGGAGGAGGAGGACGCCGCGAGCTCCGCAGAAGGGTGGCCATAAAAGTTTATGCTCTCCATATGTTGTAATACAGTCCTGCTCTTCGGGAGGTACTGCGAGTTTGCTGCTGCTACTGCTACTACTACTACTGCTGCTGCTTCTACGAGAAAGAGAGAAGGCGCGGGGGATCGGTAAAATATGCGGGCAATAAGTATGGATTGTTATTAACACTGCGGGGCTGGGGTATGAACGAGTGGGTGAGAGAGGGTAGGAGGAGGAGGAGGAGGCGCTTCTGAATCCATTACCCCGGCATGGCGGCCTGAAATACACCGGTCCGATACATCCCCGCGTGAGGTTCCCTGTGTATGTGTGTATGTATGTATGTAGCTGTAGCCCGAGATCTGCTGCTCTATATACCTATACACTGCTTTAACACATACGTATACACATATGCGCAAGATAGGGGGTTTGGTATGGGAGAGAAAAGAAACAAAAAAAAGGAGGCGAAATGTTGCTCTATACAGGCGAGGAAGGAGCAATTAAAAGCGAATGTGTATACATGCTCGGGTATAAGCTTGTTTCGAAATTTGTTGGATTTTCATTATATGACTGGGATGTATAGTGTATTAGTAATGTGTACTCTATTTACTTTTTTCTTTTTTTTTTGTATGTTACTTTTGATGTTTGGAATTTAAATATGCATATGGAATTAGGTTAACATGTGATGAGAATTTTAAAAATTTGTTTGGTATAATCTTAATTATTTGATTAATTTATTTTACTAATGTTGTTCATTTTTTTTTGTTTTAATTTGGTATATTAAAATATAGGTAATATTTTAAATTATAATAGTTCATATATGTTTGTAGATTATTATTTAGTTTAGATTTGATCAAATTTTAAAAAATAATATTGTTGAAAAATTTATTGTTGACAATGTTTTAAAATCAAAGATAAGTAGCTTTAAATTTTCTAACAATATTATTTTGCAAAATTTTATGCTTTTCCTTGAATTTTCGTTCAACTATAAAAATTTATTATCATTAGCAATCTAGAATGTTTGTTACAAGTATTTTACGAATGATATAGGTATATTTTTTTAAATAAGTTAAATTTAAATTTTAAAATAGTAAAAACATTCCATAAAACATATGATATTTGATAGTTTTCATAAGTCAAAATATGACAAATCTAATATACTGAACATACAAACTCTAAAATTTACGATACCAAAACAAATATTTAATTTTAACGCAAGACAGTAAAGAAAAGAAAAAAGAAGAAGAAGAAGAGAATAGAAGAAAAATATTGACAAAGCACAGGACGAACTAAAGAAAGAAAGAAAAAAAATATATGTGCTGACCATTGAAACAAAGGAATCGAGCCGAAAAAATATATAAGAAATGCCAAGAGCAAGGAGAAGCGAAACAAAGGCGTATAAAATATGCTTGCACAACGCGAAAGTCTGCGAGAGAAAAACGGAGGCGCGAGTAAAAAGAAAATAAATAAACAAATACATATAGCTCGAAAGAAGAATAGTATTATAGGTAGAGGTGAAATGAAAGAAAGAGGCTATGCGAAAAATATATAGTGAGGGTAAGGGAGGACAAATAGATAGAAAGAAGCGAGAAAAAAAATGTAGTATACCGAGTAAATGAAAGACAAAGCGAGAGATTTGGAGAAAATGAGAAAAAAATAAAGATATTGGTATGGGAAGTTGAGGAGGAGGAGGAAGAGAGGGGGAGGATGAATGGATTAACAGGGGCCGTGGGGTCGAGTGGGCTGAAATTACGATCGGATTTCAACGATTCGGCACGTGTTCGCGGCTGAGATGTGGACGGATGATGTTTTCGTTACTGCTCTCTTTTCCGTTTCGGCTTTTTATTTACTTGGTCGTTTTTGCATTGGGATGTGGTGAGTTGATAGTGATTGAGATAATATCATTTTGATATGTTTCTTTTTTGAGATTCGTTAAATGTATTTAATAGTGTTCTGTTTATCTTTTTAATAATAGTTAATGGTTTAATTGGACGATTAAAAGAATAATTGAAAATTTATAAATTTAATATAAATAGGTTTTAAAATAAATTTATCTCAAATAGAAATTTAAATTTTTTTTAACAAATTTTTATACAATTACAAACTTTGACAAATTATTTCATTTATTTTTATTTAATAGCTATTTTTTAAAATTTACATTGCAGTAATTTCGGCTGCACGCGTAACAATATTGTTGTAGAGAAAAACAAACCTTGAACATACATGTGCCACTGCTATAATTATTTTTTTTTTTTTTTTTACTTTCAAGTCAATTTTGTTATTTTTGTAATTTTTTAATCACATATTAATAAAATATTTGTTATTACAACATTTTCCATACCTATTTATAAAAATAATCAAAAATTCAATAAAATCATAACAACCAAATCTTTATATCACATCTAAAAAATAAATAAACAATTAATCCAAAGATTCAAGATAAAATCAATCAAGTTAAACAAAAATCAATAACCACATACCAAAGCGCAAAAGACGAACATCATTTATTTAGCAGCAGCAGTATCCTCGCGGTAAACATCCAAGCCACGGCAGGACACCCCGCATTCCGTCAATGGAGCTCTAAATCTATAGGCCACTCGGCTAGAATCCCTAGTCCGATGAATCTTCAGGTATAGCTTCTTCCAACCAGGCACGCGCGCATACCACTATATAGTACAACCAAAGTCTGCAGCAGTACTATATAGTAGCGAAAGGAGTCAGAAGAAGGATGAGGACGAAGGACTACAGAGAAAGAGAGAGAGCCCTCAGGGAACCGTCGTGCGGCCGCAGTGTGCAGCAGCAGCAGCGGATTGGTTAAGGGATGCTGCGAGCATTGGATGGTCCAGGAGGAGGAGAAGGAGGTATAGGGTGGGCAGGCATTCGCCTTTAGGAGAGATTGATCCGGCGGCGGCATTACTTCTGGTTAGCCTCGAAGCGGCTCCGGGCGACGAAGCGGGTTGTTAGTCTTCATTGGGTCGAGGAGCCGAGACCTTAAGAATCAAGAGGAGGAGGAGGAGGAGGAGGAGTAGGATGGGGCATACCACGGTGGTGGTGGTGGTGGGTCACTCGCCTGATTGCGTCTAGTTAAAGCCGCGTTCCAGCCCCATCGTTCGACTCTTTCTCTCTTTCTCTCCTCTTTTTCTTCCTGCAACCCAACTGCTTTTCCTTCTATATATACGCTAGCCTCGATTATTTGTCTTCTCATTTTAAGAGGAGGAAGAGAGAGAGAGAGAGTCCTCTATCCTCTATCTTTTCTCCTTCTTTTACGGAACCAAGCTCCTCTTATAGACTAGTAGTGCAGCCCGACAAATCACTCTCCTCTTACTCTCTTTCTTTCTCTCATGTCCCTATATACACTCACCCGCTCCTGCAAGACAGCAGTTCTCCGTCTTTTGCCAGACTCTCTATACGTGTGACTCTATGTGTGCTACTTCTTCTTCTCGACCTTCTGCCTGGGGATTACGCTGCCATGAGTATACGCGGCTTGGCTGGACTGGACTCGACTCCGGAGGATGTGTAAGAGAAAGAAAGAGACATGGCTTGATCCAAGAGAGAAAGCAGTGAAATCTACTACGGTAGCTCTCTTTCTAGCCACCGATGGCTCTTTATTTTTGCTAAGGTTGCAGCTCTTAGATTGGACATATAGAGAAAGAGAAAGAGAGAGAAGTTTGAAAATTTGGTTCAGCCTTTTATTTGTATATATTTTATAGTAATATATCCTATTCGTAATTATGGATGAGTTTGGATTCAGTTGGTACATAGTGAATGGTATTGATGTGTCATTATAATATTGATCGGTTGCCATAAAGCTTTCGATAATTTTTTCACAATATTTATGTTTTGATAAATAAATAATATTAAAAGACTGCATAAATGAAAAAAAAATATTATGCTCGGACATTTTATTAACATGCTAATTTATAATTATCAAAACAATTGATCTATTTTATCATTTTATGATACTAAAAATAAATAAATAAATAAATAAATAAAAAAATCGACTTATTTTTATTAAAGAAAAATTGTACAAATCTAAAGACAAATATTAGGTACTTCATTCCAAAATCCGGAATTAATAATTAAGGCAGAAGTTAATGAGGCAAAGGAAAGTGCGATCAAGTGCAAAACGTTAGTACACACACACATATATATAGGTATATCCAAACGAACATACAGAATCTCGCACATGACTTGAGGAGGGTGGAGTTAAATTTATTTGCTTTTCTCAAGCAACGCGATGCTGCTCTATTATATACCTATATACTCCTTTCCAGATACGGACGTGGACGCAAAGGAATAAATTCTCTCGGGAAAGCGAGAGAGAGAGAGAGAGAGAAAGTAAGAGCGAGAAAGCAGGACATTTTCCAGGGCACACGCAGCAGCAGCAGGACGAGACGACTTGTCAGCACGACAGTGTCAGAAAGAGAAAGAGAGAGAGAGAGGGTATAAGATAGATTATATATGTAGAAGGGTTAGCGCGAATAAGAGCGAGGGACGTCCGGAAACAGGACTGCGTCGTGGACGAGAGAGAGAGAGAGAGAGAGAGAGCGAGTTAACTCTGGAGTGATTTAACCGAGTCTCCCATGCAGCAGCAGCGGTATGGCTCAGACACGTAGCCTCCAGATTTAGTGAGACGTCCTGACGCCACTGCTGCTGCTGCTGCTGCTGCTGCTACCGACGCCACGGCGCTTACATAGATATCTTTCAGGACAGCCTCCTCTTACACCCTCTCTTCTCCTCCTGTCTCCTATCTGTCTCTCCATACAGTTCTCTTTCCTTTCCCTTGCGTCCCGTTTCTGGACTCGACGACTCCCGCGAGAGAAAATCCGAACACGCGCCACTGCGTTTTTTTCTTTTTTTTTATATGTACCTACTCTCTTTAGAGGTACCCATTCGGTACTTCTTTTTCGACAATTAGCTTAATTTATGTATGTGTGTATGTGTGTACGTTGCTGTTGTTGATAAAAGCTGCGTTTGCCGATCTGGAATTAATTACGAGTATATAATGCTCTCTCTCTTACTCTCTCATTTATTCGTGAATGATTTTACGTAGCGAAGCGTTTGATAATGCTCAATAATTCTTCTCTTTCTCTCTGTGTTTTTATGAATAATATTTTAATATTTTTCTTTTGACTTAATTTAACGTTGATTAATGATTTTAATTCTTTTTTTTCTTTTTAATTTATTTATTTATCTGTTTGCTTTGTTCTTTTCTTTTCTTTTTTTTTAAAGAAAATTATACAGTTTCTAAAATATTGTTGCATACAAATTTTAAATGAATATCGAAAATCATAAAAAACGGTATTTCTTTTACCATTTTTTTTCTTCTATTTTTTACAAAACAATTTTTTTTTATGCACGTTACTAATGTCTAAATTTTTCAAACATAAATAAAACTAAAAAAAATTTTTATTTGTTTAAAACTTGCAGTAGTTTATCGCAATTTTACACGACATCGAATAACATATTATTTATGTGAATCATATGACAAATCTATGTCAATAAGATAAAATCATAACGATAATATTTTTGAAAAAAAAAATTGAAATAATAGTTTGTATATTGATTTAATTACAACGTAAGTATACGATCTGAATATGATATGCCTGATTTGTTTTTTAAAGTACAATTACAATAATTTACTTAAGTTTCAAAACATCGCAAAAAAAAATAAATAAAGAAATACTATAAAAATATTCAACTTCTAAATTTGCAAATCTATCTAAAACATTTATTGCTACCAACAAAGACCTTCAACAACTCTTCCAACATACATATATATATACATATATATATATATATATATACATATATATATATATATATATATATATATATATATATATATATATATATCCAGTTGCCAACGTATTTCCATACATACCTCACTCCCCAATATTAAAAAAG